>PVKP010040907.1:0-19127 GCA_004027715.1 Plecturocebus donacophilus
TCTTGTGTCAGTTTGCTGAGAATGATGGTTTCCAGGTTCATCCATGTCCCTACAAAGGACACAAACTTTTTTAAAAAGAACTAATGAGGACCCTGAAGAGGTGGCAAAATCTCTTCACCTCCAAGAATTCTTCTCCAACTCTTCTGAAAAACACTTATCTGTCCTTTCTTGAAACTTTCTGAATCTGTGACAGTTGTTTGTGTGCTGTGCTTTATTGTTCTCATGTTTCAGACATGAGAACATGTCTCCTGAAGCACAGATGTGCTCAGAGGGACAGGAAATGTGAGCTACAGAATCGCTGAACTTGGCTGAAGGATCATCTGGTTGACCCTTCCCCCTAATTATTTAGTATTGATTTTAAGACAGACAACTAAGGCTGGTTATATACTAGCCTCCATCTTTCATTTCACACAAACCTTCTACTCCTTCCAGCAGCTCCTTTTGTCCCAGTCAGGCCTGGGTATTTATTTTTCTCTGACATATCTTTCTCTGGGTCATCAATCCAATTGTTCCTCTTATCTTGTATTCTAGTGCCTTTTAAAATTCTGTCATTCCTTCAAGGTTTCTTCTGGGTTTCACCTCCCTAGGATGCCTGCGTTGCCAATTTTCTTCCATATTTACATTATTAAAACCTGAGAATGTAGTGTTTGATGTGTCTTCTCTCTCTACTAGTCTAAGAGGTCAGAACATTGCCTACAGCTTCTGTATTATTTTGGAGGCCAGGATTATGCAGTCAATACTTATTGCTGACACCATCTTGCTAATAGTACCAGACTTTGAGACTCAGATAGTAAAGGGCCCAATTTGACAACTAGGAGTCTCAGAATGAAAATGCAATAATAAATTGAGTTGCTGTGGATATTAAATTGAATATGTGGATATCATATTGAGCTTCATGTGGAAATGCATCAAACAAATAAGAAAAAAAAACTTTGGGTAAAATAATCCAATACAGTCTCATTTCAAAAAATCTTAAATTCTATTTTAAAAAATGTGACTGGTAACTTTCCATTTCTGTCAATATATGTAGTCCATCCAGATTTTAAGAAACTTAACTCTCTAAAACATCTGCTCCTGGATGTTTAATCAAATTCATGATTTTAAACTATCTTAAACTATTCAGAAAATTATTCTTAAGTAATGAAAAAAAAACAAAGTTTATCCAATGGGAACATATGATATTTTGCTTTAACATTTTGAGCAGATTATCATGTTGTTAGGGGGTCTGGCCCTCCCCATGACTTTAAATGTTCAGCCTCATTATACACAAAGCTTATCTGTCCTTGGTTTCAAATAGAGCTCATGCTTCGTGTTTGCATTTGTGAACAGAAATTATTAGCAAGGGATAAAATGAGCTAAGTTCTTTATTTGAGACACATTGGAGATATATTCGACAGCCGTAGTTGAGGAAGAGCTGAGGTGGCCAAGAGACCAACAGTCCTGATGCAGGTGAAGCCCTAGTGATCTGCTGTGGCACACAGCCAGATGAAGCCAAATTCATGGAGACTAAGCCTGGTTCCCAGAACCCAGTGCCTGCTGTTACACATAATATTTAGGGAATGCTATGAGAAAGAGACAACAGAGGACACAGGCTCCTTTCAGAAGGCTACCTTGGGAGATTGGCTTCTGTGCCAGTCTAAGGGAACAACAAGTAAACCATGTTCAGTAGTCCAGATTGTGCACTGAAAACACCAGCCAAAGATTGTATGAAGTTGGAGTTTGGCTCACACTCTGCTCATCAAGTTGTCCCTCATGTGCAGGACTACTAGTATAGAGAAGAGGTTATGACTGGCTTTTCAAGGGTGTTGTCTTCTTGGGTTTATTCTACCCCTGTGGAAACAGCCTGATAACCAAGTGTGTCTGTTCTACCAATCATTGCTCCACCCAGGATCAGAGAAAGCTGCAGTGGCAGGTGCTGAATCAACAGGTACCTGCTGAACATCACCTGTGCCTGACACTTGTGCCATGCTCTTTGGGGGATAAAAGGTGTAATAAACCCACCAAATTCAATAACTGGATGTCAGTTATGTAAACTGTAGAGGTATTATCACGAGATCAAGGAAAACCAGTACTTTTCAGACAATAAGGATTTAGCCTATCTCATTTTCTCAAACAGGCACTGGATGGAGTAAGGGAGCCAGTTACATGACAGGTACATTCATTGTATCAAGCAATTGACTCTATAGTACAGGGTCCCTTTGCTACCAATCTAGTGGACTTAAAAGTCTGAAAGCAGGCCAGGCACGGTGGCTCATGCCTGTAATCACAGTACTTTGGGTGGCCAAGGCAGGCAGATCACTTGAAGTCAGGAATTTGAGACCAGCCTGACCAACATAGTGAAGCTCCATCTCTACTAAACAAACAAACAAACAAAAAATTAGCCTGGCATGGTAGTGGGTTCCTGTAATCTCAGCTACTCGGGATCCTGGGGCAGGAGAATCACCTGAACCTCACTGCACCTCAGAGGCTGCAATGAGCCCAAGATCACGTCACTAGCCTGGATGAAAGAACGAGACTCCGTCTCAAAAATAAAAAATATGAAAGCACATGGCAAACTAAGAGCAGGTATGAATTGCAAAGATGCTACAGATAATTAGCACCAGGACATATGGACAAAGAGACATCAATATGATCAATGCAGCCTAACGGTCTTCAAGGAGTGTAGGGATCTGAGCTGGGCTTGGAGGATGGCTATTAGTGAGGGTTCCTTTGGTATCAAATGACAGAAACCAACCTGACTATCCTATGCCAAAAAAAGAAAAGGAATAAAAAGAGAGGAATTGATTGGGCGGCTTGGAAGAATATCTGGAGTATCTCAAGGAACCACAGAAGGACTTAATAACTAAGACACAGAAATTTCAGGGACCAGAGCAACAAGCATTCATGGATATTTTCTCTAGAGAATTTCTGTTAAAGTAGCTTAGCTGCCTACTATATAGATGGGGTCCCTAATGTCTGCTTCTTGCATTCCAGCAGGTTTAAAAAGTAAATAGTGAATGTGTTAGCAACATCAATGCTTTGATCAAAACAAGACAGGATTCTTGACAGCTCTTGGCACTTCAGAGCTGTGACTTGATTTTTTCTTTAATTTTAAAATTACTTAGTGTCCCTGACAAATGGACCCACACAGGGGAAAGTCCATTTTCCTACAGTGTTCTCAAGTCTGTTCTGGGCACGGAAGCGCCATATGGTCTGCAGCCTCCGCTTTCTAAATGGACGACTCAGGCCTGCCTCTCATGGATTTGCTTTGGCTGAGAATACAGCAGTGTTGGTTGCCAAAGTATTTTAAAGCAAATCTGCTATGTCATGTCATTTCACCCCGAGACTGAGGGTGATAAAATTTCTAATTTTCAGGAGATAAAATTCTTATTGGCATGGAGAAACACTTTTCCTACTTTTTTTATTTAATAGTCCCTGTTTTAAATTTTTAAGGCATCTGGACACAGAAAGGGTATATGTATAAGGAATTAATAAAATATATCTTACAGCAATTTAGAACTTGGAGAGATTGAGACCAACGCCATTATTTTACAGTTGGAGATTCAGAAAAGTTTAGGTGACTTGCCCAGCATATTAATATCAGGGCAGGTTGAGAATCTCAAAATTTCCAGTACCTCATATTGCCCAGGATGTTTTCATTGGAGAGTTTTATATTTTAAGCCTGAGCATCCAACCCAATAACTACCAGAGAGCTAATTCTTGCTGAGAGTCAGAGGTTAGGGGCCAGCCTTGCTGCTGTGCATGCGAGTAGCTGTGACCTGTGTGTGGTAAGAAATCAGGAGTGGAGCTTAATGCAGAGGCCTTGTCCTCCATCTCCTGGAGCACTTTTAGATCTGGCTTGACTACTTTCATCATAAGAGTGTGACCCCACGCTTTACAGTGAAGGGACTGGCGCTCACCATGTAACCCTCTGATCAATGTTAACATCACTAAATGTGGGAGAACCAGACATTAGAGATTTCTTCTGTGGGATGCATCAGGAAGAACAAAGCACCACCTGTGTAGTACTCTTACATATATGCACATACATGTAGCTGATGTCTGTGCCTTGGCCATATATACATATATCGATATGCATATATATATATATATATATATATATATATATATATTTCTATCTATGTCAAGCTAGAAGTTTGATTAGATTCAGGTATATGTGTGTGTGTATACCTGAATCTCTATGTGCACATATGTGCATGTGCATACACACACACACACACACACACACACACACACAGTTTAATAAAGCCTCTAGCTCAGTTGACCAGTTTACAGGAGAAAAAGGTTAAAGGAAAGCACAAAGAAGCAACAGACAAATCCACATGTGGGACGTTCTAAAGGATAATCAACTGGTTTCTGCAATTAGCCAATGGCAGGGAAAAAAGGGAAATGGAACTGCTCTAGAAGAAAACAGACTTAAGAGAAAAAACAACCAAATGCCATGTGTGGACCTTGACTGCACCTGATTTGAATGGATGAACTGTAAAGAGCCTTTTTTTTTTTTTTTTTTAGAAAAAGAGAAAAGGAGAAAGAAAGAAACAGCAAAAGAAAGAAAAAAGAATGAAAGAGAGAAAGAAAGAGGAAGAGAAAGAGGGAGAGAGAATGGGATTCTTGTTTTATTGCCCAGGCTAGAATACAGTCTAAAAATGGGTATTAAAAACCTCATTTATGCCAATAATTGTGCTTAACAATGGAGACAGGAAGGAATAGGGAATGAAAATAACAAATAAGCAGCCAACCAATATTTTATTTAAACCTGTGAAATGCTATGTAATTGCTGGGGAGTGATTTACTTCCAATTATGTGGTCACTTTTAAAATAGGTATAATGTGATATTGAGAAAAATGTATGTTTTGTGGATTTGAGGGAGGAGAGTTCTGTAAATATTTGTTAAGTCTAGTTGTTCCAGGTCTCAGTTCAAGTCCTGGATATCCTTGTTAACCTTCTATCTCGTTGATCTGTGTAATATTGACAGTGTAATGTTAAAGTCTCCCACCATTACTGTGTGGGAGTCCAAGTCTCCCTGTAAGTCATCAAGAACTTGCCCTACGCATCTGGGTGCTCCTGTAATGGGTGTGTACATATCTAGGATTGTTAGCTCTTCCTATTGCCCTGATCCCTTCACCACCACATAATATCTCTCTTTGTCTCTTGTGTTCCTTGTTGTTTTAAAGTCTGTTTCATCAGAGATGAAAATCGCAGCTTCTGGTAATGCTAGCTGGCTGTTTTGCCCATTAGCTGATGTAGATTCTTCATTATGGTGATCCTCTCTACCTTTTGGTATGTTTCTGGAATGGCTGATACTGGTTGTTCCCGTCCATGTGTAGTGCTTCCTTCAGAAGCTCCTGCAAAGCAGGCCTGGTGGTGATGTAATCTCTGAGCACTTGCTTGTTAGCAAAAAATTCTATTTTTCCTTCATTTATGAAGCTTAGTTTGGCCGGATATGAAATTCTAGGTTGAAAGTTCCTTTCTTTAAAGATGTTGAATGTTGGCCCCTACTCTCTTCTGGCCTGTAGGGCTTCTGCTGAGAGATCTGCTGTGAGTCTGATGGGCTTCCCTTTGTGGGTAACCCGAACCCTCTCTCTGGCTGCCCCTAGCATTTTCTCCCCAATCTCAACCCTGGTGAATCTGACGATCATGTGCCTTGGGGTTGCTCTTTTTGAGGAACATCCCCGTGGTGCTCTCTGTATTTCCTGGACTTGAATATTGGCCTGCCTTGCCAGATTGGGGAAGTTCTCCTGGATAATATCCTGAAGAGTATTTTCCAGCTTGGATTCATTCTCTTCGTCACACTCAGGTACACCTATCAAACGTAGATTAGGTCTTTTTACATAGTCCCATATTTCTTGGAGACTTTGTTCATTCCTTTTTACCCTTTTTTCTGTCATCTTGCCCTCTTGTTCCATTTCATTGAGTTGATCTTCGACCTCCGACATCCCCTCCTCTGCTTGGTCAATTCGGCCACTGAAACCCGTGCATGCCCCGCGAAGTTCCCGTGCTGTGTTCCTCAGCTCCATCAATTCACCCATATTCTTCTCTAAGTTGTCCATTCTCATTAGCATTTCGTTAAATCTTCCCCCAAGGTTCTTAGTTTCTCTGCATTGGGTCAGAACATGTTCCCCTAGCTCACAGAAGTTCCCTACCATCCACCATCTGAAGCCCGATTCTGTGAGTTCATCACACTCATCCTCCGTCAAGCCTTGTTCTCTTACTGATGAGAAGCTGCGATCCCCTGTAGGAGGAGAGGCATTCTGATTTCGGGTGTTCTCAGACTTTTTGCACTGGTTTCTTCCTATTTTTGTGGATTTATCCACCTGTCGTCTTTGTAATTGCCGACTTTCAGATTGGGTCTCTGAGTGGACATCCGGCTTGTTGGTTATGAAGTTTTTTCTGTTTCTTAGTTTTCCTTTGGGGGGCGCTCCTTCCCCACAGAGCTGTGCCTTCCCGGGTTCAGCTGTGCTTGCTCTCAGTCCTCAGCGCTTCCAATTGAGGTTCTCCTTGTGGGGATGGGACCAGCAGAGCCTTTGGACACCCAGTCCTGTACACTTCGCACTGAGAAGCACCACGCTGGCCAAAAGAGTCGTGCTGGCGACCCTGGTGGCTCCTTTGCCAGGAATCTCCCAGTCTATGGGCATCAAAAATTCATCTGCAATTGCAGCATCCACTCGCTCTCTGTGCTTTCACTGGAAGCTACAATCCTGAGCTGCTGCTACGTGGCCATCTTGGATCTCTCTCTGCCTGGTGATGAAGTTTTTCTGTTTCTTAGTTTTCCTTTGGCGGACACCCCTTCCCCACAGAGCCGGACCTTCCTGAGTTCGCTGTGCTTGCTGTGAAACTCTCAGTCCTCAGTGCTTCCAATGCTGTTTTCCTTGTGGGGATGGAACCAGCCGAGCCCGTTCGTCCTGTATACTCCGCACTGGGAAGCGCCACACTGGGGCAGTGGCAAAACAGCTGCGCCGGCCAAAAGAGTCACACTGGCGACCCGTGTGGCTCCTCTGCCGGGAATCTCCCAGTCTGTGGGCAACAAAAATTCATTGGAAAGTGTGGCGTCCACTCGTTCTCTGTGCTTTCACTGGGAGCTACATTCCTGAGCTGTTGCTAATTGACCATATTGAATCTCTCCCAAGAGCCTTTTTAAAAAAAATTTATTTATTTTACTTTAGGTGCATACTATATCTGGCATTTCTCCCCATGTTATCCCTCCCCACCCTCCCTTCTCTCCCCACACCCCGCTGTCTTCTGGTGTTTTTATGGTTTTAGGTTTTATGTTTAAATCTTTGATCCATCTGGAGTTAACTTTAGTGTAAGGTGACAGATAGGGATCCAGTTTCTGCTTTCTGCACATTGCTAGCCAGTTTTCCCAACACCATTCATTAAACATAGAGCCCTTTCCCCATTGCTTGTTTTTGCCAGGTTTGTCAAATATCAGATGGTTGTAGTTGTGTGGTGTCTCTGTTCTGTTCCATCGGTCTATGTCTCTGTTTTGGTACCAGTACCATGCTGTTTTGATTACTGTAGCCTTGTAGTATAGTTTGAAGTCTGGCAGTGTGATGCCTCCAGATTTGTTCTTTTTACTTAGGATTGTCTTGGCTATGCAGGGTCTTTTATGATTCCATATGAAGTTTAAAGTGTTTTTTTCCAGTTCTGTGAAGAAGGTCATTGGTAGCTTGATGGGGATAGCATTGAATCTATAGATTACTTTGGGCAGTATGGCCATTTTCACGATATTGATTCTTCCTAACCATGAGCATGGAATGTTTTTCCATCTGTTTGGGTCCTCTCATTTCGTTGAGCAGTGGTTTGTAGTTCTCCTTGAATAGGTCCTTTACATCCGTTGTTAGTAGAATTCCTAGATATTTTATTCTCTTTGTAGCAATTGTGAATGGGAGTTCGTGCTTGATTTGGCTATTTGTCTGTTATTGGTATATAGTAATGCTTGTGATTTTTACATATTGATTTTGTATCCTGAGACTTTGCTGAAGTTGCTTATCAGTTTGAGAAGATTTGGGGCTGAGACAATGGGGTCTTCTAGATATACAATCATGTCATCTGCAAATAGAGACAGTTTGACTTCCTCCTTTCCTAATTGAATATCCTTTTTTTTTTTTTCTTGCCTGATTGCTCTGGCTAGAACTTCCGATACTATGTTGAATAGGAGTGGTGAGAGAGGGCATCCTTGTCTAGTGCCTGATTTCAAAGGGAATGCTTCCAGCTTTTGCCCATTCAGTTTGATATTGGCTGTAGGTTTGTCATATATAGCTTTTATCATTTTATGATACATTCCATCAATACCTAGTATATTGAGAGTTTTTAGCATGAAGGGCTGTTGAATTTTAAAGAACACTACAAAATTTGATAATCTATTAGATAACACACAGGAATTGTTCTATAAGCTTGCTAGGTGTGATAATAATATTGTGGTAATGTTTGAGAAGATCTATAATTTTAAGGATTCATAGTATAGACTCAGGGTGAAATGATATGATGTAGTGGATTTGCTTTAAAATACTTTGGCAACCAACATTGCTGTATTCTCAGCCAAAGCAAATCCATGAGAGACAGGCCTGACCTGTCCATTTAGAAAGCAGAGGCTGTAGACCACATGGTGCTTCCATGCCCAGAATGGACTTGACAGCACTGTGGGGAAATGGACTTTCCCCTGTGTAGGTCCATTTGTCAGGGACACTAAGTAATTTCAAAATTTAAAAAAAGCAAGTCACAGCTCTGGAGTGCCAAGAGCTGTCAAGAACCCTGCCTTTGAGTTTCTATCAAAGCATTGATGTTGCTTACACATTCATCATTTATTTTTAAACCTGCTGGGAATGCTGTTGATGACTCTCCATAGCCACTAGCCATTTTCCTCCTCGTTGGACTGGGTTGTTCACTTCTGGTTTCCTCCAGAGAGACCAGTGAGGGTAGTTGCAGAAACCTCCCTTGGCTTTTCTCTGACAGGATAAAGACAGCCTGCTAGAGACCCCTGAAAGCAGGCTGTGTATTAAGCAGTGAGGTATGGGCAATGGCGGCTGTTCCATCTCCAGCCCCTCCTTGGTCATGGCTCACTCTCAGCCCTGGGGGAAGCCATGTGTGGGCAGCATCTGCTGCTGCAGTTGCTTTGGCAGCGGTATCTGTGTCCCTACTTCACAGACACCCACAGTGGGACAGCAGCTGTTCTCTGGAGCTTTGAGGCCTTGGGGCTGGGACAGATCGACTGTCAGGCTGTCTCCTTGCTGAGCGTGTGTGACCTTTCTGTTCCTTAGGGAATTCACACAACGTCCACAGTTTATGAAACCTCCCTTGTTCTCATAGATTCTGATCATGACTCAGAGAGTAAAATCATGCTTTGATATACAGAATCCGTGTGATCCTGAGTGTGTGGATGTGGTTCAGATTTCTGTACCCTGACTCACATTTTTGGCCAGCTGGGATTTCACTCTTAGAGAGGGAGTTTCTTAGACTCCTGGGAAGGGAAGAACCTCACTGAGCACTGTGGAAAAACTGCTGTGGGAGCAGCTAGAAGATTTGGAGGAAACTCAGTTTCTGCATCTGAACAAAAGAGGGCAGGATACCTGCCTGGCCTCTTTTATAGAGTTATGGGGAGAACTCTTTTATAGAGTTATGAATGTGTGTGCATGTGCTTTAGTAACTGCCAAGTGGTCTACAGGTGGTAACTAGGGTTTTGGTAATAGGTTTGCTTATGGTGAAGGCTACTTCCTCTTTTTGAGTAGTCCCTCTCTTTCTCAAGGCTATAATTCAAGGATCCTTTCATGACCACAGAAATTCAAAATAACTTCCCGGTGCACCTACTTCCAGTCATGTCCTATTCATTTCCTCACTAACTCACTTGAGTTCCTGGGAAAATGAGATTCTGTGGAACTATGAAGAAGAGAAATAAAATATTTGCTTTGTTTGTGCACCTGAACTTGGTATACTTTAGCAATCCTACTTTTCCTCTCTCCTGTTCTTTTCTCTCTTCCCATCTCCTTCCTCTTACCTTCCTTTTCCTTCCCATCCATCCCCTCTTTTGATCCCTCTTGGTACATTTGCCTATGATTCCAGTGAGTTATTATGAAATTAAATTTCTCATCTTGAGCATGTGCTTATTTATTGGACAGGCAAAAAAAAAGGAGAGAAGACTGTTAATGTACCTCATTTAGTTGAAGTTGCTTGTTTCAATTAGAGGAGATACATTATTCCAAGGTCTGAAAAGTGTCAGGAACCCTACTGGCTGTTTAGAAGGAGCCATCTGTGGGCAGGTGTTTATATTCCAGAGCAAAACTGTAGCTCGATGGGCTGGGCATGCTTCACATTCACTGGTGACCAAGCCAGGGCGAGGGAGCCCATCTATGCTGGAACTCACTGACATCCTTAGAAGGTCATGATGGCGTTGGCTAAGTGTTGCCTTTTCCCTCCCATTTGAGCAAGGCTGTGCCCCTCCTGGTGGCAGACTCTATGGTATATTTGTCTTCAACTGTCTGACACCCAGAACATTCCCTCACACATGGTAGGTGCTCAGCAAATGTTTGTGTGGAAGAGTCAGGAGAAAACAGCTCCGTTTCCTATTCTGCTTTACTTTGCCTCTGTAAAGTGTTGAAGAAATATCATTCATTTTCTTTTCTGTATGGGAGACTGATTTGTAACCAGTTGTGCCTGAGAGGCCCTCAGGGATGGGACATCGAGGAAGTGGGGGCAGTGGGAATGTGGGCAGCTGGTGTGGAAACCAAGGTAGGCCTCTTTAAGAATGGACCACTGTAGACAGGTAGCCCATAGACTTCAAGCCACTCAATTCCTGGTGTGTCTGTGCTGGCACATGGCTCCCACCAGGAGAGTGGCTCCAATCACTAATGTCACTCCCAAACTGACCTCATATGTGTGGTAACTAAAGTGCTCCTAGTTGCCTTCTCTCAAGAAACACATTCTCATGATGAACATGTCTTCATAGAAATGCTAAAGGTTTTGTCCATAAATGCTAGAAAATACTAGGAATTTCAAGCAATTTGCTAGGCAGCTTTAGGAACGTTGTTGACATTTGAAAAGTGGACAGTGGCCCTGCAATGGATAGTTGCCTTAATTTTCTTGAAGTTCCATGTACTCCCATCTACAAAGCTATCTTTCTTCTAAGAACTGTAGGAAGCTTTCGCCTTTATATCAGCAATCTGACCTTTTTCCAGAAGGTCAGGGGTAAACCTGACAATCTGTAAAATAAGTCAATAGGAAGTGACTACAAATACTTTTTTTCATGTTTTCTCCCCTCTTCCAAGAATGGAAAAACTCCCACTGAATAAAGAATGACAATGTGCTTCAAAGAAAAAGGCATTACTTTTTAAAAGGGAGGAGGAGAGTAATAGGGGTATAGTCTTATAATCACTGAATTGGAAAGACATACTTTTCAGCCATAAAGGACCACAGCTAGGCTTCCACTTAGCAGATTATTTCATGACTAATATGTAAAATGAGTATGATTTGGTCATAATCATAACAAAATGAGTAGCCCCTTGCTGTTGACCTAAGAGAGGGGAATCCCTTTTGATGGATCAGAATCCCCACCAAAGGCAGGGGAATTGGGAATCTTCATTGTTGTTTTAATTTATTAGAATTAAGAAGATACTTGCTATCCCTAGTGTCTGTTACTGACGGGACTGAGGAAATGTGGATAAGGGGTCAGAAATAGTTTTTCCTAGAGTAATATTTATCCCATATTGCACTGCCACAGTGCTGAAAGTTTCTACTATTGCAGACATGAGCAGTGCTTCTTAAGCTTATCTGGTCATGAGAATCACTGCTTTGCTTATTGAAAACAGACTCCTAGGACTCAATCTGATCAAGAGAAGAGATTCTCAGGGGTAATATGCTTGGGAGGCAATGCATATCAGAATCATCTGGGGAACATTTGCAAAGTATATACAGCCTCCTGATAGTAGATGGTATTCTTTGACTTCCAATATTTATTCCAGGGAGGAGAACATCTATGTGTGTTTTTTTAAAAAAAAACTTCTTAGGTGATTTTAATATGCTGCCTTCTGTCCTCTCTTTCCCTTCCCATCTCTGCCCTTTACCCTTGTTGGAAAACTATTAAGCCCAAAGAAAAGAAATTATTTTTATTTTCTTAGAACATGTTTTTAACAACTTTATTGAGGTAGCATTTGCACACCATAAAATTCATTTGCTCGAAGTGTACAATTTAATTATTTTCAGTAAATTTATGCAGTCAGGAATCATTACAATACACTTTAAAAAAATTTCCATGACCCCTCAAGTATTTACTCATGCCTATTAGCAGCCACTTTGCAGTTCTATCCTAGCCCCAAGCAAATATTGTTGTCTTCTTTGTCTTTAATGAAATGTATGGCGCGGTAGCTCACGCCTGTAATCCCAGCACTTTGGGAGGCCAAGGTGGGCAGGTCACGAGGTCAGAAATTCAAGACAAGCCTGGGCAACATGGTGAAACCCTATCTCTACTAAAAATACGAAAATTAGCTGGGTGTGGTGGTGTGTGTCTGTAGTTCCGGCTACCCAGGCAGAAGAATTGCCTGAACCTGGGAGTCAGAGGTTGCAGTGAGCCAAGATTGTGCCATTGCCCTCCAGCCTGGGCGACAAGGCAAGACTCTGTCTCAGAAAAAAAAAAAAAAAAAAGAAATGGCATATAATGTAATCATACAAGATGTAATCTTTTGTATCTGGTTTAACTTTGCATATTATTATGAGGTTCATTTATGATGCATTTATCAATAGTTTGCTTCTTTTCATTGATGAATAGTATTCCTTTGTATTGACATATCACATTTTCTTCATTCATCAGCTGAGGGACATTCAGATTGTTTCTAGTGTGGGGCTATTACAAATAATGCTGCTATGAATATTTGCACACAAATCTCTTTGTGAATATATGCTTCACTTCTCTTAATACTTAGGATTGGAATTACTTGCTTATATGAAACATCTATGTTAGTCTTTTGAGAAACTGCCCATTTTCCAAAATAATTGTATCATTTTACATTTTCACCAGCAATGCACGAGAGTTACAGTTTTTCCATATCTTAGCCAACATTTGGCATTGCCAATCTTTTAGATTATACCTATTTAAATGGGTTTGTAATGGTATATAATTATGATTTAATTTGCATTTCCCTAATAATTAATGATGTTGCATATCTTTTCAATATTTCTTTGTTGAAGTGCCTGTTTGAATCTTTTGCCCATTTCCTCATTTCGTAATTGGTTTGAGTTTGAGTGTACACACACACACACATACATGCAAACACACATGTACACACACTCTGAATACAAGTCTTTTATCAGATATATGGTTTGCAAATATTTTTCCCTGTTTGCATTGTATCTTTTAATTTCAATTAAGACAACTTTTGAAGAGCAAAGTTTGTGATTTTGTTGAAGTTCAATTTATCATATTTTTTTTTTTAACAAGTTCTGCTTTTGGTATCATGTCTAAGAAACCCTGGGCCTTATCCAAGGTACAGTGATTTTCTCCTGTAGTTTTTCCTCATAGTTCTGATACTTTCAGCCCTTACATTTATGTCTATGATCCATATTGAGTGAATTTTTGGGAGTGGTATGAGATAGGTGTCCATCATCATTCTTTTCCATGTGGATATCCAGTGAAAAGCCTCATATGCTTTCCCACTTTTCCTATCCCTTCCCTCATTAAATTGCCTAGGCCAACTTTGTTGAAAATTTATTAACCTATGAGCAAGGGTTAATTGCTCACTATTTTCTTCCATTGATCTGTATCTCTTTTCTTAGGCCAATACCACACTTTTAATTAGTGTAGCTTTATAATAAGTTTTGAAATTAGGTAGTGAAAGTCCTGCAACTTTGTTCTTCTTTATAACATTTATTTTGAATATTCTAAGTCTTTTTATATTTCAATATAAATGTTGGAATCAGCTTATTAATTTCTACAAAAATAGCCACTCGGAATTCTGATATATTGACTATATAGATCAATTAGTGAATTTCCCAAAATTGAGTCTTTAATCCTTGAACATGGTATGGCTCTGCAACTATTTAAAAATTCTTTAATTTATCTCAGTAATGTTTTGTACATTTCAGGGTATAGATATTAAACATTGACTTAAAAATTAATTTGTAATTATTTTGTTCTTTCTGATTACCTTGGAAATGAAACCACTTTCTTAGTTTCATTTTTGGATTGTTTGTTTCTGGTATAGAATACAACTAATTTTTTAATACTGACATGGTATCCTGTAACCTCGTTAAATTTGCTTGTTATGTCTAGTAAGTTTTTGAAGTTTTCTTAGGATTGTCTAAGTAAAGAATTATATTGTCTATAAAAGAAGAGTTTCACTTTGTTTCCAATTTCCATGCCTTTAATTTCTTTTGCTTGTCTTATGACATTGGCTAACCATCATTACCATGTTGAATGAAAGTGGTGAGAGGGTACATATTTGCCTTGTTCTTAATCCTAGGGGAAAGCATTCTTTTATCAATAACTATGAGGTCAGCTGTAGAAACTTTATTTAACATATCTTTTATAAGGTTGAAAATTTTCCCTCATATTTCTAGTTTCCTGAGAGTTTTTGTTATGTATAGGTAGTTGATTTTTGTCAAGGGCTTTGCTACATCTATCAAGGGGGTTATATGGTTTTTGTTTTTTATTTTATTAATTTGGTGTTTTAAAATAATTGATTTCTAAATTTTAAATGAACCTTGCATTCATGGGTAAATTTCACCTGGCCAAATATATAACTTTTACATATATTGCTAAATTTGGTTCGTTATTATTTTTTTGAAAATTTTTATATCCATATGCATGAAAGATATTGGCCTGAAGTTTTTTTTGTGAGGTCGTTTTAATGTCTGTTAGCTTTGATGTCGGGGCAATACTGCCTCCAGAAAAAGTTGGGAAGTTTTATCTGAAAATTTATTTCCTGGAACAGTTTGTGTAGGATTGATATTATTTTTCCTTAAATATTTGATAGAATTTATCAGTGAAGCTATTGAGCCTGGGTTTTCCTTCACAGTAAGATTTTTAAGTTACTGATTTGGTTTTGTAATCTGTTATATTTTGTCTTCTTGAGTCATCCTGGTAATTTGTGTCTTCCTAGGAGTTATCTATTTCATATAATTTGTCTAATTTGTTGACATTGAATTACAGATATTATCCCCTTATAATTCTTTTAATTTCTGCAAGGCAGATGGTGTTTTCTCTTTTATTCCTGGTTTTAGTAATTGGATTTTCCTTTTCTTGTTTCTCAGTTATTCTATATAATTGATTTTGCTGATTTTGTCAAAGAACCAGTCTTTGGATTTTGTTGACTTTTCTGTATTTACTTTCTTTTTTGTACTTTGTTAATTTTTAATTTGAGCTTTATTTTTTCCTTCCTTTAGAGTTTATTTGCTTGCTTTTTAATATTTTACATAAATGCATTTATAGCTTTCCTCTTTTCTAATTCCAATATTTAAAGCTAGAAACATTACCTCTAAATACTGTTTTTATTGTAACCCATAAATTCATATGTTTGGTTTCCATCCTCATTCAGTTCAATATTTTTTATAGTTGCTCTTTTGGTTTATTTCTTAACTGGTTATTTAGAAATTTATTATTTAATTTCTCAAATTTCTTTCTGTTGGTGATTTCTAATTTAATTTTCTAGTGGTCAGAGAACTTACTTGGCATGATTTTAACTCTTTTACATTTCTTGGTAATTATTTTATAGCCTAGCATATGATCTACCCTGCCAAACAGTTTGCATGCACTTAAGATAATGTGCTTCTGTGAGGTGAAATGTTCTGTGTCAGTAAGGTAAAGCTGATAGCATTGTTCAAGTCTTCTATATCCTTCTTGGTTTTCTGTCAAGTTTTTCTATGAAGTACTAAAAGAGAGATATTGAAATATGAAACTATAATTTTGAATATTTTTTATCCTGAAATTTGCCAGTTTTTTGCTTTATGTATTTTATCATTCTGTTAGTAAGTACATATACATTTACAATTACTATATCTTCTTGATATAGTAATTGCATCTCCTTATTATTATGAAATGTCTCAATTTTTCTCTAATATTTCTTGGCTTAAAATATTTTTTGTTATTAATGTAGTCAACCTAGCTCTTTTATGATTATTGTTTGCATGATTTATCATTTATTCAACCTTTTACTTTCAGCCATTCCATGTCTTTGAATCTAATGTATGTTTCTTGTAGACAGATATTGGTTGCATCTTGCTTTTTTTATTCTGTATGATAATTTCTGTTTTTTGAATTATTTATTCTATTCACATTATTGATGTGGTTCATTATTGATGTTGGTTGTATTTATATCTATTTATTTCTTCATGTCTCAGATCCTTTTCTTCTTCTGTTTCTCTTTTACTGCCTTTTTTTGTGCTACCAAATATGTTTAATGTGCCATTTAATTTCTTCTGTTGACTTTTAACCATACTTTTGAATTATTTTCTTTGCAGTTGTTCACTAATACATAATAGCTTTGCTTTAACTACACTCCATTTACTCCCTCACATGTGTGCTGTTATTTCCTATATATTACATCTATATAAACTCTAAATTCATTAATACACTGTTGGCATTATTGCTTTATATGTCCTTATGGCTTTTAAAAAAATAAGAGAAGAAAATAGAAAAATATTGTATTTATCATTTCAGAGTTTTATTTCTTGTTGTGTACTGAAGCAGAGACAATTCAAGATGAGGTTAAGGTATAGATATAGGAAGCCATAATTCAGCTGAGCTTTAATGGATAAATAAGAGTTTACAGGTTGATAAGAAAGACTTCAAGGGCAGGCAGGATAAACTTACTGGCTGACATTTCAATTATAGTCGGTGACTCCCAGTGTCTCAGCAGATTCCATTCTCTGCTATGCAGCTGCTACAGCTGTTTTGTTTGCTTCCTTGTTTTCACTGACAGATTGGTAGTTAATTTTCTTTTACTTTGAAGCTTCCTTCAGACTGGCCTGGTCAATGTGAGTCATGTTGTGAGAAATGCAGACTTTCAACCCCCATCCACATATTCTAAATCAGAACAGACATTTAGTAAGATCCCTACGTGATTCTCATGTACTTTAAAGTGTGAGAAGGACTAGGTTAGATGACCTTTTGGTATTTCTCTTAGTTCAATAATTTTAAGACCATTAAGATATGTATACATATACACACACTTATCTGTATTATACACAAGCACAGACATATCTGTTTCTATATCTACGTATGTATGAATTGATGCTATTTTGTTACCTTACAGCACAAAGTCTGAAAGAATAAATATCCCCCAAGAACTCAGCTGTAATAGCTGTTCTATTCAGTTAATCTCAGAAAACGCTTATTGTAAGGTTTGTTTCCGAGGATAAAATGAAGAAACTGAGGCCAGCACCAAAATAATCCAATGCAAGGGAATTTATTCAGGCTCCTGGGTGAGGTTCTGCAGTCCGGACAGGAGAGGGCCGGAGAAGTCGCACGGACTCCTCTTAGACAGGGGGTTTTATAGGGAGTGAAATAGCTCGATTGGTTGTGGGAGAGCAAGACTGATATTGGGTAAGTTACAAGCCTTGACCTAGGACTTGGCTTGTTGTTGGCTGGAATTACTTGCCTGCCATTGGTTGTTAAGACTCAACTGCTATTGGTTGTTAAGACTCGGCTGCTATTGGTTGTTAAGACTTAGCTGCTATTGGTTGTTAAGACTTAGCTGCTATTGGTTATTAAGTAGCTATGGTTGCAGCACCTTGTTTGCATACTGGGCTCTTTAAGGGAAGACCAGGCTGTGTAAGCAAGGGAGAAGGGAACATGCCCGAGCATGTCTGAGCTTGCTCGGGGCATGTCTGAGCTTGCTCGGGGCTTGAAAAAGGGAAAAAAGTGGGGGGGGGGTGCATCCGAGCTCCCAGCAAGGCAACTAGCCTTACATTCTGACCTTTTTGATGATAGATAGAGGGCACTGCTCTTTCTGACTACTTCCTGCTGAATAGGGGTGAAGTAAGGGGGACAGGTCAGTTGGCTGTTGCCTCGACTGAGAACTGGATGAAGGGATGAAGCAGCATTTGGTTGACGGCCACTCATCCAATTTCTTGCATACGAGTTTGTAGGAACCTGAGAAGAAAAGGGGCCATTAGTAATAGTAAACAAATTACAATGACAGGAGTGATGATAGGGGTTAGCCAACTAAGCATAGGATGCCACCAGCTTAGAGACAAAACTCCTGTATTTGGCTTTTTGCGGAGGTTTTCCTGGAGATGGTGGAGAGTGTTGATATTCTCCTCTACTAGGCCTGAGTCATTAATATAGTAGCAGCACTCTTCCTGGAGAAACATACAGGTACCTCCTTTTTCTGCTGTTAGTAGGTCAAGGGCCCATCGGTTTTGGAGAGTTACCTGGGCTAGTGATGTGATTTGTCACTGGAGGGAGGCCAGAGAGGCAGCTGTTGCTTCAATGGCCACACGGAGCTTGTCCTCCAGTTGAGCTGCTGAAGTGACACTGTAGCCCATCGCTCCGCTTCCTATTCCAGCGGCTAGTAAAGATGACGCTAAAGAGAGACCGACTACTAGGGGGAGGAAGATAGCTCGTTTGTTTCAGGGGACGGGGGAGAAGGAGGTGTAAGAAGGGATTGAAACTTGGCTCACCCATATACCTTTAGCTGTGGGACTAGAGTAACAGGTACACAGGGGAAGAGAAGGGAGGCATTTATAACTTTGGTTAAGGTCCCATTACACCAAAAGTATCCTCCCAGAGGTGCATAGTGGGTGGATTTTACTTTTACAGTCGTGTTGCAGCTGGATTTGTCAGTTGTTCCATAGCAGAGAGAAAGATTTTGGGAGTGTGCCTTGAACAGCAGGATCCCTGATAGGGTGGTGTCAGGTCCTATAGGTGATTGAGACAGGTTGAACTCAGTCCAGAGAGGAACTGCAGCTAAGGGAGGTTGGTTAAGGGAGGCACATAAAAAGCAATTAGTAAAGTTAATGGCTTCAGTTAAACTTAACATATTAACGCCTTGTTGCACCAGCACTAACCAAGAAAAAGGTTGGGAGTTACTGCTTCGGGGTTTAAGTCGGTTGGTTAGAATGGCTTCATTTTGTAGGATGGTGTTGCCTAGCGAGCTGAGTCGGTCTATTTCTTTTTTTTTTTTTCTTTCTTTTTTTTTTTTTTT
>PVKP010040908.1:0-19130 GCA_004027715.1 Plecturocebus donacophilus
ATTTCGTTAAATCTTCTTTCAAGGTTCTTAGTTTCTTTGCATTGGGTTAGAACATGTTCTTTTAGTTCACAGAAGTTTCTTATTATCCACCTTCTGAAGCCTGATTCTGTGAGTTCATCACACTCATCCTCCATCAGGCCTTGTTCTCTTGCTGATGGGGAGCTGCGATCCCCTGTAGGAGGAGAGGCATTCTGATTTCAGGTGTTCTCAGCCTTTTTGCACTGGTTTCTTCCCATTTTTGTGGATTTATCTACCTGTCGTCTTTGTAATTGCCGACTTTCAGATTGGGTCTCTCAGTGGAAGTCTGGCTTGTTGGTGATGAAGTTTTTTCTGTTTCTTAGTTTTCCTTAGGCGGGCCCCCCTTACCCACAGAGCTAGGCCTTCCCGGGTTCAGCTGTGCTTGCTGTGAAACTCTCAGTCCTCAGCGCTTCCAATTGCTGTTCTCCTTGTTGGGGATAGGACCAGCCTAGCCCGACTAAAAGGGCACTCAGTCCCGTATACTCCGCACCGAGAAGCACCATGCCAGGGCGCCAGCAAAATAGCCGCGCCGGCCAAAAGAGTCACACTGGCGACCCGTGTGGCTCCTCCCCTGGGAATCTCCCTGTTTGTGGGCAACAAAAATTCGTCTGAAATTGCGGCGTCCATTTGCTCTCTGCCCTTTCACTGGGAGCTACAATCCTCAGCTGCTGCTAATCGGCCATCTTGGATCTCTCTCCCAATAATTCTTTAGATGATACCCCAGCAGGCTATAAACAAATCATTGCTCTTTAAAAAAGCATAACAGTAATGCAACCTCATACCCCCAGAAATGAGAGATGGGTTTGTGATGAGAGAGGATCTGGGATGTTTGTGGTCCATTACATATATTTCTTGATAATAAAAACAGTGATCTTAGGCCAGGTGCCGTGGCTTATGCCTGTAATCCCAGCACTTTGGGAGGCTGAGGTGGGAGAATCAACTGAGGTCTGGAGTTCAAGACCAGCCTGACCAACATGGAGAAACCCTGTGTCTACTAAAAAAAATACAAAATTAGCCATGCATGCTGGTGCATGCCTGTAATCCTGTAATCCCAGCTACTCAGGAGGCTGAGGCAGGAGAATCGCTTGAACCCAGGAGGTGGAGGTTGCAGTAAGCCACGATCGCACCATTGCACTCCAGCTGGGTCAACAGGAGCAAAACTCTGTCTCTAAAAAAAAAACAAAACACAAACAGTCATCTTTACTTTGGCCTACAAAAGGCTTATGCTTCGACAGAGTGCAGCAAAGTCTTCTGACCAAAATGACTGTCTTGGAAGGGTCCAGCTTGGGAATACAGCTATGAAAAAACAGGCACAAGGAATAGAAATATTGGATGAAAATAGTGGTTGTATTTGGAAGGTAGAATTGTAATCCTCCCCTTTTCTATGTTCCTAAATTGTCCGTATGTGTGTTGTTTTTTTTTTAATAATGAAAGTCCAATATAACAAATACTGGACACTGTCTGTGTGCCAGACACTGTGCTTGTTGCTGGAGATACAATGACCCACACAGGCACGGTCACTCCTGGCGGAACTTCAGTCCAGTGGGAGAGGCAGATGATTTTGCCAATCATTGTGACACCGTGTGACAAACTCACACTAGAGGAGTTCAGAGGGCGGCTGGTTGCGTTGGAGTGGTGCCTAACCCAAAAGAGTTGGGAGGAGGTACCAGGAAAGGCTTCCTGGAGGAAGAGGTTTCTAAGCTTGGACCTGAGGACTATATAACTAAAGACTGGAGTAGGGAGTGTTCTAAGCAAAAGAAGCTGCATTTGGCAAAGTTTGGGGGAACTGAAAGTTTGGTGACACTGGAGCATAGATTGAGCATGAGAAGGGAGTGGGGAGAGATGAGGCTGGAGCGTGAAGCAGGAAGCAGAGCACAAAGGGCTTTCCTTTCTCATTAAGGAATTTGGATTTTGTCCTAAGGCGGCATAAAGCTGTTGAAAGGATATCCATTTATTTGCTTGCCTGCTTGCTCACTTACTCTTCCAAATTTGTGGTAGGAACTCAAATAATACGGAAGCATGAAACATGAAAAGTGAAAGTCTCCCATTCTCTACTTCACTGCTTACCCCAGTTTGAATCCCCATAGTACCTATCGCTGAGAGTTTCATTTGCACCCTTCCTGGAGTTTTCTGGGGAGTACATGCAAGTGTGTGTGTGGATATATACATATTTTCTTTCTACACAAATGGAATCATGCTATACCAAATAACTCCCATCTTAAAAGCAAAACGGCCGGGTACAGTGGCTCACACCTGTAATCCCAGCACTTGGGGAGGCCAAGGCAGGTGGATTACCCGAAGTCAGGATTTCAAGACCAGCCTAACCAACACAGTGACACCCTGTCTCTACTATACAAAATTTAGCTAGGCATGGTGGCGTGTGCCTGTAATCCCAGCTACTCAGGAGGCTAAGGCAGGAGAATTGCTTGTGCCCGGGAGGTGGAGGTTGCAGTGAACCAAGATTGCACTACTACACTCCAGCCTGTGTGACAGAGCAAGAATCCTTTAAAAAAAAAAAAAAAAAACTTGATGCATCTTAGATATCTTTCCATATCCGTACATAAAGATATATATTCTTTTTAATGACAGCACCATAGCCCTTTATATAGCTGTCCCATCATTTATATAACCATTCTCTTATTGAGGAACATTTAGATTACGCCTAGTTTTTCATTATTACAGAACAAAACTGCAGGGAACATTCTTGTTATAATATAGTGTTGGATATTTACATAAGGGTATTTATGGGATGTGTTTTTAGAGGTAGAATAGCTGGGTAAGAAGGTTTGTACATTTAAAATTAAGGTAGATATTACCATGATATTACCATATTATTCCCTATAAAGATAGTGTCAGTTTCTACTTCCACCAACATATAAGTGTGTCTTCTTTTTTTTTTTATTTTGTTTGAGACAGAGTCTTGCTCTTGTCACCCAGGCTGGAGTGTCCTAGAGCGATCTTGACTCACTGCAGCCTCTGCCTCCCAAGTTCAAGCAGTTCTCCTGCCTCAGCCTCCTGAATAGCTGGGATTACAGGCGCCTGCCACCACAGCCAGCTAATTTTTGTACTTTTGGTGGAGACAGGGTTTTGCCATGTTGGCCAGGCTAGTCTCAAACTCCTGGCCTCAGGTGATTGGTCTGCCTTGGTCTCCCAAAGTGCTGGGATTACAGACATGAGCCACTGCACATGGCTAAGTGTCTATTCTTTAATATACCCTTCCCCATTGGAAATAACCTTTTATTTATTTATTTATTTATTTTTTAGATGGAGTCTTATTCTGCCACCCAGGCTGGAGTGCAGTGGTGCAATCTTGGCTCACTGTAACTTCCATCTCCCAGATTCAAGCAATTTTCCTGCCCCAGCCTCCTGAGTAGCTGGGATTCCAGGTGTGTGCTACCATGCCCAGCTATTTTTTGTGTTTTTAGTAGAGACGGGGTTTCACATGTTGGCCAGGCTGGTCTCAAACTCCTGACCTCAGGTGATCCACCCACCTTGGCCTCCTAAAGTGCTGGGATTACAGGCATGAGCCACCACACCTGACCAGTATATCCATTAAAAAAGAAGAAAAAAAATACTGTGGTTAAAAACCACACAACTTAAAATTTACCGTATTCATTATTTTTAAGTTTATAGTTCAGTAGTGTTAAGTATATTCACATTGTTGGGTAAAAGAGATCTCCAGAACTTTTTCATCTTGCAAAGCAGAAACTCTCTACCTATTAAACAACGCCTCATAGCCCCTCCCACTAGCTCCTGATAATCATCATTCTACTTTTGATGAATTTAACTATTCTAGGTGCCTCATATTAGTGAAATTATACACTATTTGTCTGTGACCAGCTTATTTCACTTAGTATAATGGTTAGAAACAAGTCGCTGGTCTTGCCTATACTCAATGGCAGGAATTCCACAAACGCACACTTGGATTACAGGCATGAACCACCGAGCCTGGCCTTGTTCTGTTTTTTACTGTTTTACTGTTTTGTTTCATTGATATGGCTGTGTATTCCTCTGTCCATTCTCACATCAGTATATTATTTTGGCTTTATAGTATGCACTTTGATTTCACTTTAAGTTATGTGTTTTTAGTCGGATATATATGAACATAGATTCATGTGGTCTAAGATTAAAAGTAAGCAAAACAGTTCAGTGAAAAGTATCCCCTTCATCTCTATCCTAGCCACTAGTTCACTCCCCACAGGCACAACCACTGTTGTCATGTTTGTTTATTCCTTTGGGAAATTTTTATTTATGTGTCAGCAAGTGTGAATATATAGTCCACCTCATGCCATACTTTTCTCTGAAGGTAGCTAACCATGCACATGTCTGTACCTTGCTTGAATAAAATTAAAGTTATAAAGTTAAGTGAATAACTTAATAAATCTTAGGGATCTTTCCATGTCAGTTTACAAAGTGCACTTTTATCTTTTTTTTTTTTTTTTTTTTTTTTTTTTTTGAGACAGCCTCGCTCTGTCGCCAGGCTGGAATGCAGTGGTGCAATGTTGGCTCACTGCAACCTCTGCTTCCCAGGTTCAAGCAATTCTCCTGCCTCAGCCTCCCAATAGCTGGGTCTACAGGTGTGTACCACCATCCCCAGCTAATGTTTGTGTTTTTAGTAAAGGTGGGGTTTCACGGTGTTGGCTAGGATGGTCTAGATCTCCTGACCTCGTGATCTGCCCGTCTCAACCTTCCAAAGTGCTGAGATTACAGGCCTGAGCCACTGTGCGAGGCCTATCTTTTTTTAAATGAGTACACAGTATTCTTTTATATGAATTTGTCATAATTCATTCAACTTGTTCCCTACTGATGAACATCTAAGTAATTTATAGATGTTTTAAAAAATACAAACTGCTGGAATGAACGTTAAACATATACAGTTTCATACATGTACAGGTATAGCTGCAAGAAAAATGACTAGAAGTGAAATTGCTGGGGCGCAAGCATATGCATGTGTAGTTTGGGTAGATACTGTCCATTCACCTCCCTAGAAGTCCCTCCCTGCTGTGTGTGAAGTGTCTGTTTGCCCACATCCTCCCTGACGCAGTGTTCTGTCAAACTTTTTAATCTTTGTTAATCTTATAGATGAAAAATCACGTTTCTGTTCAGTTTAATTTGTGCATTTTTCTTATGAATAAGGTGTTTATGGATCATTTGTATTATCTTTACTGAGAACAATCTGTTCATGTCTTTTGCCTTTAATTCTTTTGTATGGTTAATCTTTTCTTACTGATTTTTAGGAGCTTTTTACATATTAGAAACTCCAGCCATTTATCTCTGATATGAGATGTAAATAGTTTCTAAGTTTGCCACTTGTCATTTGACTTTCTTTATAATGGGATTTTTTTTTTTTTCTAACAGACATTGAAATTTTTTTATGTATCAAAAGTTAATGTTGGCTGGGTGCAGCAGGTCACACCTGTAATCCCAGCACTTTGAGAGGCTGACGTGGGTGGATCACCTGAAGTCAGCAGTTTGAAACCAGCCTGGTCAACTTAGTGAAACCTCGTCTCTACTGAAAATACAAAAATTAGCCGGGCATTGTGGCAGGTGCCTGTTATTCCTGCTACTCAAGAGGCTGAGGCAGGAAAATCACTTGTAACCAGGAGGTGGAGGTTGCAGTGAGCCGAGATCCCAACTTTGCACTCCAGCCTGGGCTACAAGGGCAAAATATAAAATCTTTGATCCATCAGGAGCTTATGCCAGTGTAAGGTATGTAGTGTGAATCTGGCTTAATTTTTTCCACTTTGCTAGCTAGTTGTCTCAGCACTGTTGATTGAATAATCATCTTTTCTCCATTCGTTTAAATGCTATCTCTATCATATACTGAATTCTCATATGTCTGTATTTTGAGACTTTCTCTTCTCTTTTATTAATCTTTGTGTCCATTCATACACCAGAATCACACTGTTTTAATTAATTATTATAGCTTCATGTTATATTTTAGAAAGCTGGTAAGGTTTATTCACTTTCATGCTGCTTTTCAGTGATTTTTCTAGGCTATTCTTGCATGTTTATTTTTCCAGCTGACCTTTATTTATTTATTTATTTAACACTAGTGTTAGTTGCCAACCAGATGAACTTTAAAATCGGCTTGTTATGGTCTTTTTAAAAAATCCTTTCATTAATGGGTTTTATGCAGCTGAGTGATATGATCAGATTTGTGTTTTAGGAAGATTATTCAGCCTGCAGGGTGGAACTAGGTTGGAGGAAACAAGATTAGAGACAAAAAGACCAATTACAAGATTGTTGAAGTCATCCAGGGGAGAATGGATAGATGAGGAGTTGAGGATAGTGTTGGGTTCTAGAGGTGTTTCCAAAGTCACAATGACCAGGGGCACTGGTCTGCACCTGAAGTCCCAGCTTCTCAGGAGGCTGAGGTGGGAGGACCACTTGAGCCCAGGAATTTGAGGCCAGCCTGGGCAACACAGTGAGACTCCATCTCTAAAAAAATAAACGATACAATAAATAAATAAAAATAAATAGTCAAAATGAGTAGACTTGTGGATGACTGAGATCCTCAGGGGTGAGGGAGGAGGCACCCAAGGATGACCCCAAACTTGCTGGGCCATTGAGTGGCGCCATTCTTAGCATTTGGAAACACGTGAGCTATAGGGGCTGGCTTAGTAGGAAGATGGCAAATTCACTTCTAAATATGCTGAGTTTAAAGTGCCTGCAGGTAGTCCTAGAAAAATGTGGTCCAGTGGGCTGTTGAATGTACAAGTTCGAAACTCTGGAGAGAGATATGGGCTAGAGAGACGGAGTTATATGGCAGAGCCCCGAGCAACCCCTTAGGGGATGGTCAGGAAGTTCAGGAGTGTGCAAAGAGGACTAGAAAGAAACACTCAGAGAGGTAGGAGAAAAATGGGAGTGCATGGAGCCCCAGGAGCCAGGAGAAGAATGTTGTCAGTAGAGCAAACTGTCAGTAATTTCCAGTGCTTCCAAGAGTTCAGGAGCTGAAACGGCCCATTTGGATTTAGTAGTAGTAAGGAAAGTCTGTGGTTATCTTAGGAAATTTCAGTGTAGCAAAGGGGTAGGGGCTGAGGTCTGTGTAGGAGGTGAGGAAGTGGATCGAGGCACCTCGTTCATCACAAAGCTTGGCTGTGAAGAGGAGAGACACGGGCAAGGAGGAAGAATAGGATGATGCATCAAGTTAGCAACTTGTGTATCTCCTCCCTCCCCAGCTTTCCGTGGGAGAGGCTGGGCCATGTGTTTTGTTTTGTTTTGTTTTGTTTTGTGAGATAGAGTATTGCCCTCGTGCTCAGACTGCAGTGCAGTGGCTCACACTGGCTCTTCTCTTCCCGACTGTGGCACATCCCAGTGACAGTTAATCTTGCCACTTTCAGTCTCCCCATTATCACTGTAAGTGCTGGGATTACAGACGTGAGCTACCAGGCCCAGCGTTTGGACCATGTTTACATGCAGATGGAAAGAGCTAATAGAGGAGAGGAGGAAGCAGTTTGTGATCCTGTTCTTTGAGGACCAAGTAATACTGAGAAGGATATAAGGGGTTGGAGAAATTGGCCAAATCGGTTTGGAAGAGAGTAAGTCAATTATAGTGCTGGGATATGTTCCCTGCCAGTTTTGACTTTTAATTTTGTTGAGTTTTCTAATATTTTTGCTTGGCACTTTTGAGAAGGAGCTTCTAAGAAATTGGAATCAGGTTCAGAAATTTAGTTGAAGATTAAGTTTAAAAAGTAAGGTACACACAGTGTATTAGCATGCTACCATTTGTGTAAAAAGGAGATATATGTACTCCCATGTGTATTATATATAGCACTATAGTATTTACAACAGCCAAAATATGGAATCAACCTGAGTGCCCATCAACAGATGAATGGATAAAGAAAATGGGTCATGTATACACAATGGAATGTCATCCAGCCATAAAAAAGAATGAAATCCTCTCATTTACAGCAACACGGATGGAGCTGGAGGCCATTTATGTTAAGTGAAATAAGCCAAGAACAGAAAGGCAAATATCACATGTTCTCACTCATATGTGGGCGCTAAGAAAGTAGATCTCACAATGACACACAGTTAGATTGGTGACCACCAGAGGCCAGGAAAGGGAGAATTGGGATGGAGGAGAAAAAGGGATATAAATGTATGTGTTTATTTATTTTATTTTATTATATCTATGTTTTTTATAATTTTATTATTTTTGAGACTGAGTCTCGCTCTGTTGCCCAGGCTAGAATGCAATGGTACGATCTCGACTCACTGCAGCCTCTGCCTCCCAGTTTCAAGCGATTCTCCTGCCTCAGCCTCCCAAGTAGCTGGGATTACAGGCACCTGCCACCACGCCTGGCTAATTTTTTGTATTTTTAGTAGAGATGGGGTTTCACCATGTTGGCCAGGCTAGTCTCAAACTCCTGACCTTGTGTTCCACCCGTCTTGGCCTCCCAAAGTGTTGGGATTACAGGTGTGAGCCACCTCGCCCTGCCAAATGTATTTATTACCACTGAATTATACACTTAAAAACGGTAAAGATGGGCCAGGCACAGTGGCTCACCCCTGTAATCCCAGCACTTTGGGAGGCCAAGGTGAGCAGATCACTTGAGGTCAGGAGTTTGAGATGAGCCTGGCCAGCATGTTAAAGCCCCATCTCTATAAAAAATACAAAAATTAGCAAGGCATAATGGCATACACCTGTAATCCCAACTACTAGCTACTCCAGACACTGAGGCAAAAGAATTGCTTGAACCCAGGAGGCGGAGGGTGTAGTGAGCTGAGATCTCACCATTGCACTCCAGCCTGGACGACAGAGCAAGACTCCATGTCAAAAAATAAAAATAAAAAATGGTAAAGATGGTGAATTATACATGCCTATGTGTAGTTATCATATTATACATCTATGTATCATAAGGAACAGAAGTAATATGTATTCATATTTGCTGTACATACATAATCACTATTTCAAGGGACTCACAAGAAGCAAAAAATCTAGTTATCCATTGGGAGGTGGGAACTGAGTCGAAGGCGAACAAGTATCAAGGTTGCCTTGGCATTCTCCACTGTTGTGTTGTATATTTGTTGAGAATGTCAGTATATTACTTATTTAAACAATGTGATCCTAGCTGGTTAGTTATCTTTAAAAGCAGTGATTACTGCAGGGCCTGAATTTTCTTATTTATTAATGACTCTAAGTGTCTGTAATCTGTTTGTTCTGTGTCTAAGAAGCTGATCTTGCTGTGTGCATGTGAGGTGTGGATCTTTGCCTGTACAGTTGGCCCTCTGTATCTGAGGGTTTTGCATATGTGGATTCAACCAATTACAGATCAAAAACATTTGAAAAAACATTGCGTCCTTACTAAACATGTTTTTTCTTTGTCATTGTCTCCTTAACAATACAGTATGACAACTATTTACATCGCATTTGCTTTGTATTAGGTATTATAAATAATTTAGAGGTGATTTATAGTATATTGGAAGGATATGTGTAGGTTACATGCAAATACTATGCCTTTTTATATCAGGGATTTGAGTATGCACAGATTTTGCTGTCTGCAGGAGGCCCTGGAACCAATCCTGCTGTGCTGTGCTGCTGCACTCCACTCTTCCCCACTGGGGACCAGCAGCCTTGGGGAAGTGGACAGTCCTGGATCTTGGTCCAGGACCTGGAACATCCTGGCCCTGTTCTCTGTGGCTTGACCGAGTGGGGTCTAAGCCTGGCTTACATGGAAGAGGAAATGGGGGAGTCATTATTGTGTCATAGGCAAAAGCCTCACACTGGCTCTCCCCTTCCTGTGGCTGTGGAACATCCCAGTGACAGCTTATCTTGCTACTTTCAGTCTCCCCCATTACCATGCTAATGAAGAAAATTCTTTACCCTTTCTCTGTAAGTTCTATTGTGATTTTAGAGCAAAGGCTGAATGACTATATGGATGAAACATATTTTACTTTTTTTTTTTTTGAGACAGAGCCCTTGCTCTGTTGCCCAGGCTGGAGTACAGTGGTGTGATCTTGGCTCACTGCAGCCTCCGCCTCCTGGGTTCAAGCGATTCTCCTGTCTCAGCCTCCCAAGTAGCTGGGATTATAGGCGTGAGCCACCCACCTGGCCACATCTGTTACTTTTAATCTCTAGTTTTATATTACATTTGATTGCACACTCCTGCTGAAAAGCACCACTTTTTGAAGTGACAAAAAGTCACTAGAAAACTTTGAACTCCCACAAAAATAATCACATTCACTAATGAATATTTCTCCTTATTCATTTTTTAGGGTACCAGGTAAAGAGAATCTCCAGTTTAGTTAGGACTGTGCCCAGCCTGAGTTCCCGTTTTGCTGATTAAAATCCTCAAATGACTGTACATGTTGTTATTCTGAAAACTGAGAAAGCTGGTTAATCACTGTTCACTTGTCTAGGTTCTCACAGGTTCAGAGCTGAAGCCAGGAGCCAGGAGAGGATCGCATTATGAGCTTTACTCCTCAGTAACTCCTAAGGCTCACAGACTGGTTAGTTTTCCTCCCCTGTCTGTAGGCAAGAGTGGGGACTTGCAGATAGGAAGAAAAGGTTTCCCTAGTGTCAGTCCTGCTGGTATTTCTTTTTTTTTTTTTTTTTTTTTTTTTTTTGAGGTGGGTCTTGCTCTGTCAACCAGGCTGGAATGCCATGGTACTATCTGAGCTCACTGCACCTCTGCCTCATGATTTCCAGCGATTCTCCTGCCTTAGCCTCTCATGTAGCTGGGATTACAGGCATGTGCATGTCCACACCCAGCTAATTTACATATTTTTAATATAGACGGGGTTTTGCCATTTGACCATGCTGGTGTTGAACTCCTGATCTCAGGTGGTCCACCCGCCTCAGCCTCCCAAAGTGCTGGGATTACAGGCATGAGCCGCTGCACCCAGCCTGCTGGCTTTTCTATTTGTTTGACCAAAGGAATGCCAGGCCAATTCGGTCTCCAAGTAAGCAACCAGATCTAGTTATGACTTTGCCTCAAATTAAATGGAGAATCTGGTTTCATGGACCAGTTCTTCCGTTTTTGGTAGCGTGATTTGTCATGGAGACTGCAGTTCTTACCATGATGAATTTTTAAAAAGAAATTTTTATTTTTGTGTTTTTCTGCTGTTAAAACCATGATGAATTTTTAGCAACCTCTCATCTGTGCAGATTCTCCCAAGAGATAGTGAATGCTTTAGGAACACTTTATACAGCTCAGCCTAAGGGAGAACATACCAGAAGCATGGCTGGATGAGAAAGGAGTGGCCTGCCTGGGAAAGTACTCCGTTCCCATCTTCAGAGGGGACTGGTGGCAGCTGGGTGGCCTTTGGTGAGGATGCTGCCTGCTTGCATTGGCTGACCCAGAAGGTCATCAAACTCTTGTGGCTTATGAGTCCTCACAGAACAGGACATTGTGTGTCTTTCATGAGCAAGTGGCCAGATGAGGTAAAGTACCCTATGCTCTTTAAAATAAAAAACAAGGGTGTACTTTTTTAAAAAACTCAGTATGCTTTATTAGAATTACCATGTGCCATATCTAACTAAATATTCAGAGCATTTTATTCTTTCCAGACATGTTTTCTCATACTTTCCTAGTTCCTTTGTGACATCATATGCTTATTTTGCCTTTTAAAGTTATCAATAATATGAAAAAAAGTTGTTTTGTTGGCTGGCTAGATGGTAGAAAACAGCCTTCCTCTCTTTTTTTTGGCATATGTGTAGAAGTTACTGAGTTAAAACTGAAAAGTCACCTTTAATTTATGGAAGTATCATAATTGTAATTAAAAAATTAAACTTTTTATTTGGAAATTGAAAATCTACTCCAAAGTAGAATAAAGAACCCCCATATACTCATCACCAGATTCAGTATTTTTCACCATTTTGCCACTCTTGTTTCCTCTGTCCCTTTCCCTTTGTTTTTTTTTTTTTTTAAATTCCAAATTAGAGATCTCTCCAAAACTCAGTGAAGTGTCCTACCAGGTTGAATCACAGCGGTGGATCTGGTGTGATTCTGAATGTGGCAAGGCTGAAAGGAGGGAGTAGGCAGGCTGGCAGGGGCTGGTCTCTGACATAAGTTTGCTCCGGCGGAAAGAGGCTGGTGTTGGGCTGAACGGAGGCTCAGGCACTTTGACTCCTCTCCTACTTGGCCTGCAGTACCTTCCTGACCCTTCTGGCCTCCAAGGATGCCTTTGGCCAGTGGCCTCACCAGCTGCTCAGCCAGGCTCCTGCTCTGCCCGGTCACTGCTCAAGTCTTAGTCCATCAAAAGCCAGTTCTTCCCTTCGGCAGTTCCTTTCTATTACCTTAAGAAGCAAATCAGCTTCCTCTAGAGGCGATAAATGGGCAGACCTGATTTGCCCAAAACATATGTCTCTCATCATGGTCCTATTAGAATTCAAGTTAAAAGGAGAACTGCATTCAACAGAAGGCCTCCCTCACCACCAAAGATACCACACCAGGTAGGGAGGCAGGGATGGGAACAGGCAGTTTCAAACTTCTGCTTCTGTGCAGGCTTGGGCGGTGCTCCTCAGAAAGACAGAAAACGCCTTCAGAGGTTTGGGTCTGCATTCACCCTGCCATGCCATCCCTGAGGACTTGAAGTTGAAATTCTGCATTTTATCATGGAAATTTGTAGCGGTGGAGAAGAGTAGAAAGAGTAGAATAAGAAGCTCCCATGTAGACCTCACCAGTTTTTAATAATTATCAATATTTTGCCATTAAACTTTTTGATTATGTAGCCTAGTAGTAAAAAGAGTTTTATAGCCCCAATTTGGGTATGCTCTTTTTTAAATTACATACATATAACACGGTATTGTTGTGTTAAATACACACAAAAAAATAGAAAACTAAGTGGAAACAGAACTCCTGATGTTTTCCCCATACCCTATGTTCATCCTGTATACCCCCTGGGGGTGCACATTCCTCCTTGGAGCCAGATCTTTTAGAAACATTATGTAATTCAGCAAGCATGTGTCAGAGCCACTGTGTGGCTGACAGTGCGAATGCTGGAGGGAAGATGCTGGGGCGGGATCAGAGGTCTCCCTGTTTACAGCCTGCTCCGTCAGAGTCAGGGAATGAATGCCGTCCGCCTTCTCCAGGTGAGAAGCCCTGCTCGAGACACAGACCTTCTTCTCCCCCTTTCCTTGAGTAGCAGTGCCCAGCATGACCCCTAGACCCTGCATTCTGGGCATGTTTTATGCATTGTTCTTATTTCTTCTTCTTCTTCTTTTTTTTTTAAGAGATGGGGGTCTCACTATGTTGCCCAGGCTGGTCTTATACTCCTGAGCTCAAGCGACCCTCTTACCTTGGCCTCCCAAAGTGCTGGGATTACAGGTGTGAGCCACCACCATGCCTTGCCATTATTTCTTACTTTGAGGGATTATTTGTCTGGCCCTCTTTGATCATTTTGATTGGTCTGATTTCGAACTTACCTGATTTAGAACTCAAAACAGCCCCAAAACTGTTTTATGTCTGTCATTTTCCAGAGTCACCTTTTAGTTTATCTGTTAAGTTGACTTCCCTTTTATCTTTCATTTTAAAATGCAGCCTAGGCAGGTTCAACACAAGAGCTACAGACATGGTGACAGGCCAGGTCCTATCAGAAGGTTGGGTGCCAGCGCCTTCTCTGGTCCGCTCTGCTCTTCAGACTTGTTTGGTCCTTTGGAGAAGTTTGGGTCCCAAAATCACCTGATCAAAAAAGGCATCACCTCCATGTGAAAAAGAAACAAAAAACCCATCCAGGTGGTTCTGGGGTACTGAGGGTCTAATCACTTCTGTAAGACTGGAGTAGACCAGCCCCAAAGACAGTGTAGTGCTGGTAGGCTGTGAGGGAAAAGCCTTCCAGAGCCCAGAACAGCTAGGAGTCTCACAGGAGGTTTTTGAACTGAAGCCCCTGCTTGCTGGCATATATAAGCACCGCAGAGGGCAAAGGAAGTGTGTGGGGGTGGCATGTCTGACGCTGGAGATTTGTACATTTTGACCTTCTCATTATGTTTCTCTAATAGGGTATTTAACCAAGTATGAAATCCTTTTTTATTCCACTCACTTTGTAAGGTAGACTTAAATGATCCATTTAACCCCAAGGCAGTGTGAATTAATAGCAGCCCTTTTGTCGTGGGCAGGCCTTCACGACTTCCCCTCCTTGTCCTGAGAGTCCAAGGAGGTGCTGCCAGGGCCTAGAATCGTCTCCAGCTGGGTTCCCAGGAGAGGCACCGTTGTTCCTTTGTTATTTAGACTTGTCCTTTTTAAAAGAGGGAGGCTATAACATCTTCCATTAGCTTCAGCCTGCTTGTAAATAAAGAGCCCTGCAAGCTCCAGGAACCTGCCTTACTTGCTAAACTTGTTAAATGTCCACTCTTCCCCAGCGGATTTTTTTTTCTTTTTTTTTGAGACAGAGATTTGCTCTTGTTGCCCAGGCTGGAGTGCAGTGGCGCGATCTCAGCTCACCGCAACCTCTGCCTCCCAGATTCAAGCGATTCTCCTGCCTCAGCCTCCTGAGTAGCTGGGATTGCAGGCATGCACCACCATGCCTGACTAATTTTGTATTTTTGGTGGAAACAGGGTTTCACCATATTGGTCAGGCTGGTCTCAAACTCCTGACCTCAGGTGGTCCGCCCACCTCGGCCTCCCAAAGCGCTGGGATTACAAGTGTGAGCCACTGGGCCCAGCCCCCACTGGAATTTTTTAAAAAGAGTTGTGGTCTCATTATGTTGCCCAAACTGGACACCAACAGAAATTTATTGAGTACTGGCGGCCAGTCTTTGACGCACTTGCCAAGAACTAGAGAAGTAAACTAAAGAACCAAGCAGCATCATGGGCAAGGTCCTGTGGAGCTAAATGATGTGTTTAAGGATGCGCTTGGGGCCAAGCGTTAACCACCCTATCTATTGTCTTTCCTACCAGCTATATTTCTAACCAGTCTCCTCTCGGCTCTGTTGGAAACGGATACAAAGCCAAGTATAAAGAGAAGTTAAGAAGAGTTGAGGTAGCATTTTGATTGTATCAGAGGAAGCATTGTTTATAGTCAATGAACAGCTTTGTGACTTTTAGCTAACCATTTACATAATACTAAGTTAGATACCTACTCCATATGAGACTACTGGAGCCAACGTCAATTTGTAGCTGTGCAGTTTATATTACATCATGGTCAGATACCTTAGCAGGACTATTATTCTGTAATTGAATCTTAGATCTTTGGTAGATTTACAAGAACATAATAAAATTTATCTGGAAAATTTTTCATTTTTCTTTTGTTTTAATTTTTTTTTTTTTTTTTTTTTGATGCCTTAACTGGGAAACCCATTTTTCTTTTTTTAAGTAACAAGGTCTCCCTCTGTCCCACAGGCTGGAATGCAGTCGCATGATCATAGCTCACTGCAGCCTCTACTTCCTGTGCTCAAGCGATCTTCCCTCCTCAGCCTCCCAAGTAGCTGGGACTACAGGTGCATGCCACTGTGCTTAGCTAGTTTTTAAAGTCTTAGCAGAATCAGGGTCTGGCTGTGCTGCCCCAGCTGGTCTCAAACTCCTGAGCTCATTCCTCCCGCTGTGATCTCCCAAAGTGCTGGGATTGCAGGCATGAACCACGACTCCCAGTCTGGAAAATTTCTTTATAATTTTTTTTTTAACTTTCTTCTGCATGTATCAGTAAAAAATCTCTCTAAAATCTCATAAAGAATTGATTTGATGTAGGCTATTTAGTGAAGGAGGCAAAGCAATGAGGTGAAGAGAATACTGGAATACTGGATGAGGCTCGGAATCCTGAGTTTAAGTTTAGGCTGCTACAAACTAGCTCTGTGACCTTGAGAAGAATCACTTCAGCTCTCCGGATCTTGGTTTCCCGTCTGTACAAGGAAAGAACATAATTCCACTCTCTCTTGCTTTTACTTTGTATAGCTTTCTCTGCTAAGCCAGCAACTCCGGTTCCCTCCCTTTGCCTATCCCCACCCTATATTCACCTGCTGCAGGCTGGAAAATGAGATGCCTGCATTTGTTAGACCTGGGTGGGGTGTAATGGAGGACTGGAAAGTTTCCCTTCTAACTGCTGTCCTCTAGGGTTCTTATCCATTTTTGTTATTTAGAGCCTTTCTTTGCCTTCTGGTTCACTGCTGAGATGGTTGAAGTTGCCACATAAATGACCCTGGCTCAAGCTAGCACATTGTCCTCATAACATAAAATAATGGTGACATCACATTCCAGTGGAGTCCTCTATAATATTGAAGCATCAGGTCAGTACACATTCCCAGTGTTGACAGCGGTATTCCAGGAAAATAATTGTTGCTCTTGCAGGAATTTCATCACTTTTTTTCTTGGTCACTAGTCATCATGAGGTCTGTCACTGAAGCTACTGAGAGCTGTCTTATGTAGAATTGTTTGAGAATATCTCTGTTTGAGAATATCAATTAGGTAGCCCTTTGTAAAGATGCTGAGGTTGTAGGATTCTGGATCAACACTTTTTCAAAGTATTAACCATTTATATGCATAATCCTCGTTTTCTGCATGTTTTTAGTATATTTTTAAAAACTTGGTAGAACTTCTTTTTTTTTTTTTTTTTTTTTGAGATGGAGTCTCAGAAGTTCAAGACCAGTGTGGCCAACATGGCAAAACCCTGTCTCTACTAAAAATATAAAAATTAGCCCAGCATGGTGGTGCATGTCTGTAATCCCAGCCACTCAGGAGGCTGAGGCAGGAGTATTGATTGAACCCAGGAGGCGGAGGTTGCAGTAAGCCAAGATCGCACCACTGCACTCCATCCTGGGTGACAGAGAGAGACTCCCTCTCAAAAAATAAATAAATACTGTATGTACTCTGCAGATACAACTGTATAAGAACTTACATGGTTAAAACTTGAGAAGAAAAAGTGAAATTTGGAGTGGCACGTTAGTATTTCTTTGTCACCCAGGCTGGAGTGTAGTGGCACGATCTCGGCTCACTGTAGCCTCTGCCTCCTGGGTTCAAGTGATTGTAGTGCCACCATGTCTGGCTAATTTTTGTATTTTTAGTAGAGGTGGGGTTTCGCCATGTTGGCCAGGCTGGTCTCAGACTCCTCCTGACCTCAAACTATCCGCCTGCCTCAGCCTTCCAAAGTGTTGGGATCATAGGCATGAGCCACTGTGCCTGGCCCAGACTTCATTCTTAAACCGCCTTTAGTTTCCGGCTTCCCTGACTGAACAGCTACTCTAATTCATTTGAAGAGCAAGGCAGGTCTTTGAGAAGTAATTGAGAAGGCTAAACCCAAATATAGTTTGGAGACAGGTCAGATACTGCAGGGGCAGAGAGTTAAAATTGGGTCACAGTGAGGAAGAGAAGAAAATATCAGATGTAAGCAGAGATCACGTCCTCCACAACTGAATACCAGCAGTAATAAAGGATTTGGGCCAGCAGCGGTTAATGCAAAAGAGCCAGCTGTTAAATCGAAAATGAAAGCTTTTGTTTTGTTGTGTTTTGTTTAGTTTGATTTAGAGACAAGATCTTGCTCTGTTGCCCAGGCTGGAGTGCAGTGTTGTGATCATAGTGCACTGCAGCCTCAAACACCTGGGTTCAAGTAATCTTCCCGCCTCAGCCTCCCCAGTAGCTACGACTACTGGTGGGCACCACCACACCCCACTAATTTTTTTTGTTTTTGTTTATTTTTAGAAATGGGGGCTTGCAATGTTGCCCAGGCTGGTCTTGAACTCCTGGCCTCAAGTGAACCTCCCACCTCATGCTCCCAAAGTACTGAGACTGCAGATACACCACCGTGCCTAGCTAATTTGTTTGTTTGTTTATTTGTAGAGCTAATTTTTATATTTTTTTGTAGAAACAGGGTCTCACTATGTTTCCCAGGCTGGTCTCAACCTCCTGGCCTCAAGCAGTTCTCCCACCTCTGCCTCCCAAAGTGCTGGGACTGTAGACAGGAGCTGTTCCACCCAGCCAGAAAATACAAGCTTAACAGGAAATCTAAAAGACATTTCAGGAACTCTCTGCTTTTTAGAATCCCTTCTAAAGATCCTTCTCCCCACCCTGTGGACTGGCCTCCAGGACCCCAGTTTGGCTATAATTGTGCAGTGGCTTAGGCCTGTAATCCCAGCCTTTTGGGAGGCCACCGTGAGTGGATCAGTTGAGGTCAGGAGTTTGAAACCAGCCTGGCCAACATGGTGAGAGCTTGTCTCTCAAAAAAAAAAAAAAATTTATCCAGGCCTGTTGGCATGTGCCTGTAGTCTCAGCTACTCAGGAGGTTGAACCTGGGAAGTGGAGGTTGCAATCAGCCATGACTGTGCCACTGCACTCCAGCCTGGGTGACAGATTGAGACCTTTTCTCAAAAAAAAAAAGAGATCCTGTGTCCTCAATGCATCTTGCCAAGAAGCACCTGATGTTAGTTTGTCCCGTTATTTTGTAGGTATTTCAATGCATTAGTCTCTAGAATAGAGTGTTCCATTGTGTAAGATCAAATCCAGCTTGCCTATATCATACTGGCTATTTTTCTTCCAGCCCAGAAGTTGTTATTTGCTAAGATAACTTTATTTTGTGAGTTTATAGATTTGGATTATAAAAATAGATTGGAGCTGTTACACCAAATTAGCCCAGACTTTTTATGAGTCCGCTTGTGAGAAATGAGAGTAATTCTGAAATCTAAATTGAGAAAATCCATGTTTAACAAAGAAAACATAGTTTTTAGCTGAAGGAAGTCCCCTATAAAAACATACAGGGAGAGAGATCCAAAATGGCCGCGTAGCAGCAGCTCGAGATTGTGGCTCCCGGTGAGGGCGCAGAGAGCGAGTGGATGCCGCAGTTGCAGACGAGTATTTGGTGCCCACGGACTGCGAGATTCCCGGCGAGGGAGCCACACGGGTCGCCAGCGCGACTCTTTTGGCCGGCGCAGCGCTTCTTGGTGCGGAGTGTGCGGGACTGGGTGGTGCCCTTTTAGGCGGGTCCCATCCCCACAAGGAGAACAGCAATTGGAAGCGCTGAGGACTGAGAAGCACAGCTGAACCCAGGAAGGCCCAGCTCTGTGGGGAAGGGGCGCCCCCCGAAGGAAAACTAAGAAACAGAAAAAACTTCATCACCAACAAGCCGGACGTCCACTCAGAGACCCAATCTGAAAGTCGGCAATTACAAAGATGACAGGTGGATAAATCCACAAAAATGGGAAGAAACCAGTGCAAAAAGGCTGAGAACACCCGAAATCAGAATGC
>PVKP010040909.1:0-19132 GCA_004027715.1 Plecturocebus donacophilus
AAATAGGCCAGGCTCAGTGGATCACACCTATAATCCCAGCACTTTGGGAAGCCAAGGTGGGTGGATCACTTGAGGTGAAGAGTTCAAGACCATCCTGGCCAACATGGTGAAACCCTGTCTTCAAAATTAATTAATTAATTAATTAAAAATAAAATATTCCCTTGGTGTGGTGGCATGTGTCTGTGGTTCCAGCTACTCAAAAGGCTGAGGCAGGAGAACTGCTTGAGCCCCGGAGTTCAAGACTGCAGTAAGCCATTATTGTGCCACTGCTCTCCAGCCTTGGTGACAGTGAGATCCTGTCTCATTAAAAAAAAAAAAGAAAAAAAAAGAAAGAAAGAAAGAAAAGAAAATGAGTCAAGTGCTGATCTCTAAGGAAGTGGTTTGTATTTTCTACGAATACCAAGCTGTAGGTAATTTTACAGATCATACAATCCGGTATCTTAAAAAACAAACAAACAAAAAACTCAACTTTGTTAGTAGCAGAATCTGTTTTTATTCTCCAAATGTATATCTTCCAGAGAACACTGATACATTAACAAGTAAAAGCTAAGCTACCTCCACAGGCTTTGAAGCCAAATACTCGATCCTAAATTCCTGGCCCTACCACTTCCTGGCTGCCTGATGTTATTTATTTATTTTATTAAGACAGGGTCTCATTTTCTCACCTAGGCTAGAGTGCAATGCCATGGTCATAGCCCACTGCAGCCTCAAACTTCTAGGCTTAAGGGATTTTCCTGCCTCAGCCACTTAAGTAGCTAGAACTACAGGCACACACACCTCCATTCTCAGCTAATTTTTTTTTTTTTTTTTTGAGACGGAGTCTCACTTTGTCATCAGGCTGGAGTACAGTGGCGCAATCTTGGCTCACGGCAACCTCTGCCTCCTGGGTTCAGGCAATTCTCCTGCCTCGGCCTCCGAAGTAGCTGGGATTACCGGCAGCTAATTTTTGTATTTTTAGTAGAGACAGGGTTTTACCATCTTGGCCAGGCTGGTCTTGAACTCCTGACCTTGTGATCCACCCACCTCGGTCTCCCAAAGTGGTGGGATTACAGGCGTTCGCCACCGTGTCCGACCTCAGCTAATTTTTAAAAATGTTTTTTTAGAGATAGGGTCTTGCTATGTTGCCTAGGCTAGTCTTGAACTCCTGGCCTCAAGTGATCCCCACTACCTCTGCCTCCCAAAGTGCAGTGATTATAGGCATGAGCCACCTTGCCTGGTCTTCTACCTAATTTTATTGATTTATTGAATGATTTGAGACAGAGTCTTGGTCTGTTTCCTGGGCTGGAATGCAGTGGCAACTTCTCACTGCAGCCTCCAACTTCTAACTCAAGTGATCCTCCCTCCTAAGCCGCTTGAGTAGCTGGGACTAAGGGTATGTGCCACAATGCCTCGATAATTTTTTATCTCACTGTAGAGATGGAGTCTTGCTATGTTGCCTAGGCTGGTCTTGAACTCCTGTCTACATGACTTTACTCAGGTCAATGTATTACCCTGACCCATCTTTCTTAAAATGGGAATAATAATGGTGCCTCCCTTTCAGGGTTGTATGCATAAAACATTTAAAATGGTGCCTGGCCACATGGTGCATGCTCAGTATATTAGTATCATATAACAGCTATGCTTATTTAACTGCTCTGTGATTCAGTTTCTTCATCTGTAAAATGTGAATAATAATAATAAGTGGTGGCCGGGCACAATGGCTCACGCCTGTAATCCCAGCACTTTGGAAGGCTGAGGTGGGTGGATCACGAGGTCGGGAGTTTGAGACCAGCCTGGCCAGCATGGTGAAACCCCGTCTCTACTAAAAATACAAAAATTAGCCAGGCGTGGTGGCAGGCACCTGTAATCTCAGCTACTCGGGAAGCCGAGGCAGGAGACTGGCTTGAACCTGGGAGGGGGAGGGTGCAATGAGCTGAGGTCTCACTATTGCACTCCATTCTGGGAAACAGCGTGAGACTCCTTCTCAAAATAAATAAATAAATAATAATAAGTGGCTGGGCGTGGTGGCTCATGCCTGTAATTCCATCACTTTGGGAGGCCAAGGTGGATCAACAGAGACCAAGAGTTCGAGACAAGCCTGGACAACATAGGGAGACCCCGTCACTACTAAAAATACAAAAGAATTAGCTGGGCCTGGTGGTGGCTGCCCGTAATCCCAGCTACTCGGGAGGCTGAGGCAGGAGAGTCACTTGAACCTGGGAGGCAGAGGTTGCAGTGAGCCAAGATCGCGCCACTGCACTCCAGCCCAGGCAACAGTGCGAGACTCCTTCTCAAAAAAAAAATAAAAAGGTTTAGCACATACAATGATGTCCAGTACATAATATTTGATAATGATAATAAATGATTATGTTACTAGTTTATATATTTACTATATTATACTTATCATTATTTTAGAATACACTTCTCCTTTATTGAAAAAAAAAAACAAAACTGTAAAATAGCCTCAGGCATGTCCTTTGGGAGGTATTCCAGAAGGCACTGCTATCGTAGGTGATGACAGCTCCAAGTGTGTTACTGCCTCTGAAGACCTTCCAGTTGGACAAGTAATAGAGGTGGAAGACAGTGACATTGATGATCCTGACCCTGTATAGGCCTAGACTACTGTGTATGTTTGTCTTAGTTTTTAACAAAAAAGTTTTAAAAGCTTAAAACATTATCATCCAGGCATGGTGGCTCACGCCTGTAATCCAAGCACTTTGGAGGCCAAGGTGGGCGGATCACCTGAGGTTGGGAGTTCAAGACCAGCCTGACCAACATGGTGAAACCCCGTTGTTTTTTTAAAAAAAAATAAATAAATAAAAATAAAACATTAAAAAATTTTTAAACAGAAAAAAGTATTTTTGTACAGCTGTGCAATATGTTTGTATTTTAAGCTATGTGCTACTACAAAAGTGCCAAAACGTTTAACAAAATCAGCCTGGGCAACATGGCGAAACTCTGTCTCTACAAAAAATACAAAAATTAGCCAGGTGTGGTGGCACATGCCTACAGTCCCAGCTATTTGGGAGGCTGAGGTAGGAGGATTGCTTGAGCCCAGGAGGTCGAGGCTGCAGTGACAGAGCAAGACCCTGTCTCCAAAAAAAAAAAAAAGTAGTAAGAATCCATGAAGTAAAAAAGTTACAGTTGGCCAGTGCAGTGGCTCACGCCTGTAATGCCAGCACTTTGGGAGGTCGAGGCAGGCAGATCGCTTGAGGTCAGGAGTTCATGACCAGCCTGGCCAACATGGTGAAACCCTGTCTCTACTAAAAATATAAAAAAGTAGGCCAGGCGCAATGGCTCACACATGTAATCCCAGCACTTTGGGAGGCTGAGGTGGGCGGATCACTGGAGGTCAGGAGTTTGACACGGGCCTGACCAACATGGTGAAACCCCATCTCTACTAAAATTACAGAAATTAGTCAGGTATGGTGGTGGGCGCCTGTAATCCCAGCTACTTGGGAGGCTGAAGCAGAAGAATCGCTTGAACCTGGGAGGTGGAGGTTGCAGTGAGCCGAGACTGTGCCACTGCAATCCAGCCTGGGCGACAGAGTGAGACTCCATCTCAGAAAAAAAAAAGTAGCCAGGCATGGTGGTGCACGCCTATTGCCCCAGCTACCTGGGAGGCTGAGGCAGGAGAATCGCTTGAGCCTGGGAGGTGAAGGTTGCAGTGAGCCAAGATGTGCCACTACACTCCAGCCTGGGCAACAGAGGGAGACTGTCTCAAACAAACAAATGAAGTTACATTAGACTAAGGTCAGCTTAACAGAAAAAGAAAAAACAATTTTTTTTAAGAGATCTGATCTCACCATGCTGCCCAGGCTGGAGTGCTATGGCTATTCACAGGTGGAATCATCATGCACTACAGCCTTGAAATCCTGGGCTCAAGGGATCCTTCTGTCTCAGCCTCCCAAGAAGCTGGGACTACAGTGGTAGCTGTGCCACGACACCCAACTAGAAAGTACTTTTTATAAATTTAGTGTAGCTTAAGAATACAGGGTTTATAAAGTCTACAATACCATACAGTAATATCCTAGGCCTTCACACTCACTCACTTGCCCAGAGCAACTGCCCATCCTACAAGCGCCATTCACAGTAAGTACCCTAGGTGTATTATTTTTTATCTTTTATCTTTTATACTGTATTTGTACTGTACCTTTCCTGTTTAGATTTACACAAATATTGGCCAGGCACGGTGGCTTATGCCTGTAATCCCTGTACTTTGGGAGGCTGAGGTGGGTGAATAACCTGCGGTCAGTTCAAGACCAGCCTGACCAATATGGTGAAACCCCATCTCTACTAAAAATACAAAAATTAGCAGGGTATGGTGGTGTGTGCCTGTAATCCCAGTTACTAGGGAGGGTGAGACAGAGAATTGCTTGAACCCAGGAGGTAGAGGCTGCAGTGAGCTGAGATTGAGCCACTGCACTCCAGCCTGAGTGACAGAAAGAGGCTCCATCTCAAAAAAAAAAAAAAAATTAATTTCCATTTCTGTTTAATTTTTAAACGTGGCTACTACAAAATGTAAAGTTAGAAATGTGGCTTGCAATTTTCTTCTATTGCATAGCTCAAGCTTAGAGCCTTCCTGTCATTATAAGTGGTAAGTCTGGTTTTCATCCCGCAAACAGCACTACTGTGTGGGAAGTCGCGGGGGGTAAGGAGATGAAAGAAAGGGCCCCTACCTCCTGAGAAGTGGCAACCTAGTGAGGGAAATAGATCTATCTTCCCAGCAGGGGTGAGAAGTGTCATTTTCACCTATTTATTTCAGCTGCCTTGGTGGTATGAAAGCGGCATCCCAACAAGCACAGAAGCAGGACGCCTCCAAGGCTGCCTTGGCTGGCACCTGCAGCCTGAATCTGGAGAAAAGGGCTTTGCCAGCTCCCCTACCAAAGATCCCTATCAAGGATGGGGACCCCCAGTGCATAGTGCATTGAGTTTCTTTCCATGTGAATCCCAGGGACTCCCCTTAACTGAGTAGGGGTGGAGGGTGTCATCAGCCTTGACCCAGGCCCAGCCCCTCAGGCCCACAGGGCCCCGCCGGGGCCTGGCTATTGCTGACACTCACGTCACACTGAGAAGTAAGACAGCAGCCCAGGCCGGGCTTCCCTGGGCCCCCTCGAATTCTCGAGCCTTCCCGCTACCCTCAGGCTTCCTCGGCTTCCCTGCCAAACATGTATCTCCCTTTGGACCCCACCGAGCCCCCAAACTCCCCACGCCCTTAGTCTGTTCCTTCAGTTCCCCAAACTCCTTCAACCTCATCTCGACTCCCCTCCGTCCCTCTTCTAGGACCCCAAAAGCTCTCCTCGGCCCCAGGACCCCGCAGAGGTCCCGTAGTCCCATTTGTGGGACCCCACAAACCCCTTCGGACCCCCTCAGCTGGCACTTAGGCCTCCGGAGACCCCTTGGCTCTCGAGTTATCACCATCACTCACCTCAGACCCCAGCTCCCCTTAGCCTCGCCCCGAACCACCTCGCACACCCAAAACGACTAGACGCCGCTCTGTTTAGTCTCCCCCAACTCCCACCACCCCAAGACGCCCTGGGCCCCAAGGCCCCGCTCCCGGAGTCACCCGGGCCCCGGGCTCCACGCCTGGCCGCCGGGCCCACCTGCACGTCCAGCTGGTTCAGCTGCTGCATGTCGCCGCCTACGGCCTCGGGCACTGGGTCCTGCGTGCTGTGCAGGCGACCCATGGCGCGCTCCCCGGCCCCGCAAGCTCCGCCGCCGCCGCCCTGCGCAGCTTCTTCTTCCGTCGCCGCCGCCGGCCTCACCGCGCATCCGCAACCGCACTTTCGCCACGACCGCCGCCGCCGCGCTCCTCCCCCGGCCGCCCTGGGCCGTGCGGGGCGGGGGCACACTCGCGAGGCGGCGGACACGCGCGACCGCCGGGCTCCGAGGAGAACCGAGGGGTTTCCTGCCAGTTCTCCCGCTGAGGGACCCCTGGGCACGGCGCTTGGCCTCTCCGGACCTCAGTTTCACCATCTGTGAAAACGATGGCTGGGGTGGCTCCTTAAATGAGTTAAGCCTCCAGGAAAGTTTAGCGCAGAGCCCGGCACACAGGAGGTCCTCAATCAATGGCTAGCTGCTATTATCATCATCATCGTCATTATGCACTGGGCAGATATTTATGGCACGCCTACTCGATGCCAGGCATTGGAGACAGGGAAGGGAACCAAGCAGGCCAGAGTGTCTCTCGGAGAGCTGGCATCAGAGCAGAGCAGTAGGTCTCAACCTCGGATGGGCATCAGCAGCACCTGGTGTTGCCAGGCCCCGCCCCCGGAGGATCTGACTCCAACGGGCAGGGTGGAGCCTGAGAATTTGCATTTCCAAAATGCACCCAGGGACCACGCTTTGAGACCCTCTGCAGTGGAAGAAACTGACTCACCAAAGTTTACTCAAAATAGTGCGAGGGCTTTGACTGTGCGGGGCAGGGAAGGTGGTGGTCAGGTGGGTGAGGGGAGGTTACCGAGACCGTGATGTCACTGCAGCCCCTCAAACACTTTAACCTCCGTGCCTTCTCTTCCCAGGGACTCCTCACAGTGCCCAGGTGAGTACTGCCCTGATCCCATTGGAAACATGAGAAAATAGAGACACGCTATCCAGAATTTAGGAACTGAACGCCAAGCCTAAGGGCTTCACCTAGCCCCTAAGTGCAGCCTTGAGGGTAAGTGGGGAATGCCGAGAAACCTGGGGAAGGGAAATGTAGGAGGTTTGGCGCACCTTCCTCACCAGCCCTCCTTCTCTCCTCTACCCTTTCCTGAAAATCCCTTCTGGAAAGGTATAAACAAAATGTCTTCTATCCCAAAGGCCAAGCCCATCCCCGTCAGTCATTATTTCATTCATACATTCATTCAACAAATATTGAGTGGCACACACCTGTGATCCCAGCTACTCGGAGGCGAGGCTGAGACCAGAGGATTGCTTGAGAGATCAGGAGGTCGAGGCGGCAATGAGCCCAGTTGGTGCCACTGCACTCTAGCCTGGGCGACAGAGCAAGACCACGTCTCCAAAAAAAAAGGAGGTCAGTTGTGAGGCAGATACCATGACATGATAGGCGGTGGGGATCCCACAGTGACACAACCAGATGAACCAGATGCAGTACCTGGCCTCTGAGAAGTCAGAATTTAGGCAGGGAAGCAGATGCATGTGTGTGTAAAAGTATTAAGGAATTCCAAACAGTAGGAGGTGCCTTGAGAATGTGTACAGGACACAGTCCGAGTTTGGAGTACCTGAAAGGGAATAAACCTTTGGGTTCTAAACAGACAGGGACTGAACCCAGAGGCCCTACTCACCGTGCAAGAATTTTTTTGTTGTTTTTTGTGACAGATTCTGGCTCTGTCATCCAGGCTAGAGTGCAGTGTCACGATCTCTGCTCACTGTAACCTCTGCTTCCTGGGTTCTAGTGATTCTCCTGCCTCAGCCTCCCGAATAGCTGGGAATACAGGTGGCCACCACCACGCCCAGCTAATTTTTGTATTTTTACTAGAGATGGGTTTTCACCACGCTGGCCAGGCTGGTCTCAAACTCCTGACCTCAAATGATCCACCTGCCTCAGCCTCTCAAAGTGCTGAATTTACAGGTATGAGCCACTACGCCTGGCCCGGAATATTTTTTATTTTTATTTATTTACTTATTTTGAGATGAAGTCTTGCTCTGTCATCCAGGCTGGAGTACAATGGTGCGATCTCGGCTCACTGCAAACACCAGGCTCTGCTATTTTTAAATATGTTTAACTTTGTTAAAAAAGAAGATCCAGTATTCTCTGAATAGGTAATAGACAATATTTTTTAAAAATAAAATAAAATAATTTTTAAAAAGTTAAAAAAGAATAAAAAAAAAAAAAAGAAAGAAAGAAAGAAGATCCGGGCTGGGTGCTGTGGCTCACACCTGTAATCCTAGCACTTTGGGAGGCAGAGGTGGGTCGATCACCTGAGGTCAGGAATTCAAGACCAGCCTGGGCAACATGGTGAAACCCTGTCTCTAGTGAAACCCTGTGTCTACTACAAATACAAAAATTAGCAGGACATGGTGGTGCATGCCTGTAATCCCAGCTACTTGGGAGGCTGAGGCAGGAAAATCGCTTGAACCCAGTAGGAAAAGGTTGCATTGAGCCAAAATCGAGCCACTGCTATCCAGCCTGAGTGATAGAGCAAGACTCTGTCTCAGAAGTAAATAAATAAATAAATAAATAGTTTGGAAAAAAATAAAAAGAAGATCCCTGTCAGAGCATTACGTTTCTTCATATCTTAAGTGTTAACTCTCTTTAGATATAACTTATGTACAATAAAATAAAATGGACCCGTTTTAAGTTTTGTTTTGTTTTTAACATGCTGGAGAAAACCACTGGATTTCTTTCACTTCTGCTCCCATGGCAACTGATGTTGAGTCACTCCATAAATACTGTATTTGTGGAATGGAATTAGCCCATGTGACAGAAAATACAGAAAAGAGAAGAATTAACTTGAAACTGCCAGCCAATACTATAGGAACGCGGTGACTATGTTCTTTTCCAGTCTTTTTCCACATCCACAGGTCACTGGGATTCTGTGATTTGTTTTCCGTTTCACGTACACAGGACTCTCCCATTTCACCTAGTTATTTAATAATCCCTTATACTCCAAGTGTGGTCCTTGGATCAGCAGCGCTGGTGTCACTTAGAAGCTTGTTAGAAATGCCAGTCTCATTCCAGCACTTTGGGAGGCTGAGGCAGGCACATCACCTGAGGTCAGGAGATTGAGACCAGCCTGGCCAACGTGGAGAAATCCCGTCTCTATTAAAAATACAAAAATTAGCTGGGCATAATGGCACATGCCTGTAATCCCAGCTACTTGGGAGGGTGAGGCAGGAGAATTGATTTAGGTGGCAGTCAACTGACATTGCTCCACTGCCCTTAAAGCTGAGTGACAGAGTGAGACTGTATCTCAAAAAAGAAGAAAAGAAAAGAAAAGAAATGCCGAATCTCAGATGTACTAGACCTGCTGATTCAGGATCAGAATTTTAACAAGATCCCCAGGTGATTTGTGGGCACATTAAAGTTTGAGGTGCAAATAATAACAACCATTTTAAGTGCTCACTTTGTGCAGTGCTTTAAGTGCCTGAATACACACCATGTATAATGATAATAATACTTTGCAGCCTACTGATTGTTGCTCATATTATTTTTTCTTTTTTGTGTGTGCTGAAACCCAGGAACGAACCATTATTTCTATTTTAATGTTTACCACAATGTGTTATTGCTGTCGTTTATACATCTGTCTCCCCCACTTACTAATTATTTTGTCTCAGGCAAATTGCTAACTTTTCAGTGCTTCTATTTCTTTTTTTATTTATGAAATGGAGACAATAATATAACCTTCTGAAAAGATGAAACAAGACAATGCTTATAAAGCATTTAGCACAGCAACTGGCCCATGGTAAGAGCTCAATAACTAGTTGGTACTATTATTATTTGAAATTTTCAATCTTATAAAAAGAACATGGAAATAAACATTCTTGTACACAATCCTTTTCTGATTATTTCTTTAGGAAAAATTTCTAGGAAGGCAAGTGATATTATGTTCAGTATTTCTGGATTCTAAATATCATGGGGGTGGGGCGGAGGTGGGGATGTCTAACAGGTACCACAGGCCAGGCGTGGTGGCTCACGCCTGTAATCCAAGCACTTTGGAGGCCAAGGTGGGTGGATCACCTGAGGTCGGGAGTTCAAGACCAGCCTGACCAACATGGTGAAACCCCGTCTATAAAAAACAAAACAAACAAAACAAAACAAAACAAAAAAACCAGGGCCAGGTGCAGTGGCTCATGCCTGTAATCCTAGCACTTTGGGAGGCCAAGGTGGGTGGATCACCTGAAGTCAGGAGTTTAAGACCAGCCTGGCCATCATGGTGAAGCCCCATCTTTATTTAAAACAAAACAAAACAAAACAAAACAAAAAAACAGGTACCACAAAAAATAGTTATGAATAAGGCTGGGTGTGGTGGTTTGTAATCCCAGCGCTTTGGGAAGCCAAGGCAGGCAGATCACCTGAGGTTGAGAGTTTGAGACCAGCCTGATCAACATGGAGAAACCCTGTCTCTACTAAAAATATAAAAAAAAAAAATTAGCCAGGCATGGTGGTGCATGCCTATAATCCCAGCTACTCAAGAGGCTGAAATAGGAGAATCACTTGGATCCAGGTGGCGAAGGCGGAGGTTGCGGTGAGCTGAGATCACGCCATTGCAAGTGTAATCCAGCACTTTGGGAGGCCGAGGCGGGAGGATCACCTGAGGTCAGGAGTTCAAAATCAGCCTGACCAACATGGAGAAACCATCTCTGCTATAAAATACAAAATTAGCCCGGCGTGGTGGCGCATGCCTATAATCTCAGCTACTTGGGAGGCTGAGACAGGAGAATAGCTTGAACCTGTGAGGCAGTGGTTGCAGTGAGCCGAGATCCTGCCATTTCGCTCCAGCCTGGGCAACAAGAGCAAATCTCTGTTTCAAAAAAAAAAAAAATATATATCATGTACCCCATAAATATATACCTACTATGTAGTCACAAAAATTAAAACAATGTAAAAATATTTTTTTCTTTTTTTTTTTTTTTAAATAAAATAGACGGGGTTTCACCATGTTGGTCAGGCTGGTCATGAACTCCTGACCTCAGGTGATCTGCCTGCCTTGGCCTCCAAAGTGCTTGGATTACAGGTGTGAGCCACCACGCCCGGCCAGAAAATATATTTTTATGATGGAGTCTCACTCGGTTGCCCAGGTTGAAGTGCAGTGGCACAATCTCGGCTCACTGCAACCTCCACTTCCGGGGTTCGAGCAATTCTCCTGCCGCAGCTTTCTGAGTAACTGGGACTACAGGCATGCATAATCACTCCTGGTTAATTTTTTGTATTTTTAGTAGAGATGGGTTTTTGCCATGTTGGCCAGGCTGGTCTCAAACTCCTGACCTCAAGTGTTCTTCTGCCTGCCTCAGCCTCTCAAAGTGCTGAGATTACAGGCATGAGCCACTGCATCTGAACACAAAATACATATATAAATAAATAAAATAATAAATATAAAAATATAAAAATAAATATCCTGGGGAGGAGGGATGAAGAGAGACTGGTTAATGGGTACAAACATAAAGTTAGATAGAATAAGTTATAATGTTCCACAGCAGAGTAGGGTAACTATAGTTAACAAGCATCCAGTGTATATTTCAAAATTGCTGGAAGTGGCTGGGTGCGGTGGCTCACACCTGTAATCCTGGTACTTTAGGTGGCCGAGCCAGGTGGATTGCTTGAACCCAGGAGTCAAAACCAGCCTGGGTAACATGGTGAAACCCTGTCTCTACAAAAAACACAAAAATTAGCCAGATGTTGTGGTGGGCACCTGTGGTCCGAGCTGCTTGAAAAGCTGAGACTGGAGGATCACTTGAGCCCAGGAAGTGGAGATGCACTGGGCTGAGATCGTGCCACCCCACTTTGGCCTGGGTGGACAGAGTGAGACCCCGTCTCAAATAAATTAATTAAATTAAAGAAAACAAAACAAAATACTTGAAGAGAGAATGTTCCCAACACATAGAAATGATAATTACCACCGGGCTCGGTGGCTCACACCTGTAATCCCACATTTTGGGAGGCTGAGGCGGGGGGATCAGGAGGTCAGGAGATCAAGACTAGCCTGACCAACAGGTTGAAACCACATCTTGATAAATATACAAAAATTAGCCAGGCATGGTGGTGCATGCCTATAATCCCAGCTACTAAGGAGGCTGAGGCAGGAGAATCGCTTATACCCGGGAGGCGGAGGTTGTAGTGAGCCAAGAATGTGCCACTGCACTCCAGCCTGGGTGACAGAGCGAGACTCCTTCTCAAATAAAAAAGAAATGATAAATACTTTAGGTCACAGGCACTCTAAATACCCTGAGTTGATTATTACACATTCTATGTAAGTAACAAAATACCACATGTACCCCATAACTATGTAAAATATTATGAATCAATTTTTTTTAATATCACAAGGACAGATGAATTTTCAAGGTGAGCAGAAACTAAATCATTACCTATGAGCCATCTCTCTGAAAACACCCAAAAATGAGCATTTCAGCCAGAACAGGCACCTGGTGCAGTTCTCTGATGAGGCTCCAGGTCTGGGACCTGCCCACCTTCTAAGCCACATCCCCTACATCCCAAGGAGGAGACATCCAAGTCCTCTAAAAGCAGCCTGAAAATCTCAAATCTCATTTTTGGCTTCAATGATAAAATGCTTCCTAAACACCGTCCCCAAATGCTGCATGATATTCCACGGAGCAGCCGGGTGCAGTTGCTTGCGCCTGTAATCCCAGCACTTTGAGAGGCCAAGGCAGAGGCGGGCGTATCACGAGGTCAGGAGTTTGAGAACGGCCAGACCAACAAGGTGAAACCCTGTCTCTACTAAAAATACCAAAAAAAATTAGCCGGTGTCGTGGCATGCGCCTGTAGTCCCAGCTACTCAGGAGGCTGAGGCAGGAGAACTGCTTGAACCTGAGAGGGGGAGGTTGCAATAAGCCAAAATCCCGCCACTGCACTCCAGCCTGAGTGAAACAGCAACACTCCGTCTGAAAAAATAACAACAACAACAAAACATTCTAAGGAGCTACAATAAAATGCCCATAACTGACGCCTGTGATTGCCTATTTAGATCTTTCTGACTTTTCTTCCTCATTAAGAACTTTGTAACTAAAAAAAAAAAAAAAAAAAAATCTTTGTAACTAACAAAGGCAATAGATTTAAAAAAAGTCTTTCCAATGTTCTCCTTCACAATCCACTCTCAGAGGAAGGAAGGAGCGGTGATTACTGTTAATGCGATAACTTTGTAGCAGGAAATGCAGGCCGGAGCCAGGCCTCTCTTCTAGAGAACCTCCCACCCCCATTTCAGCCTTAATGAGGGACCCTGCTCCCTTCATTCACTTTAAAATGTCCCTGTGGAGGGCAACGACGTCCTCACTCCCTCACCCCTCCCCCGCCCCTGCAAGTGAAAGGAGTTCATTAAGAAGTAGTTTCCCAGGCAGGGAGGATTCCTGCTGGGAATTTCCCCAGGGGGCCAGGTTTTCCCTAGGAGAAAGGTCTGACCCTTCACACTCTGAAATGCCAAAAGGCATTTTTTTTTTAAATTAAACTTTTAATTTTGAGATCATTGTAGATTCACATACAGTTTTAAGAAATAATACAGAGACATTCCTTGTGCCCTTTACCCAGTTTCCCTCGATGCACAGATCCCACAGTGTCATAACCAGGACACTGACATTGATACAGTCAAGATGCAGAACATTTCCATGGCAGCAAGGATCTCCCATGTTGCCCAAGGGCATTTGACAGAAGGACAAGCTCTAGATCCTCTTTCTACCAAAACCCAGAAGAAAATGCTAGGAACATTTTCAGGTTAAGAAAAAAATAGTATCCTTATCAAGATCTTCAACATTAGTTCCTTTATTATAAAAGCACGTAACAAAAATGTAAAAATACAGTTGACCTAGCTTCTTGACATCTATGTCATGAAAGTCATGGACAAAGGAAGGCTGGAGAATTGCTCTAGATAGAAAAAAAATTAGCTGGGCATGGTGGTGCACACCTGTAGTACCAGCTACTTGGGAGGCTGAGGCAGGAGAATCTCTTGAACTTGGGAGGCGGAGATTGTGGTGAGCCGAGATCACGCCACTGCACTCCAGCCTGGTAACAAAGTGAGACTCCGTCTCAAAAAGAAAAGAAAAAAAACCGACAGCAATCCAATGTGTGATTCTGGATGGAGGTAAACAATTGTTATAAAAGACGTCATTGGCACAACATAAATGTACTTAACACTACTGAACTCTGCACTTAGAAATAGTTAAGGTGGGCTGGGTGCAGTGGCTCACACCTGTAATCCTAGCACTTTGGGAGGCCGAGGCGGGCGAATCACGAGGTTGAGAGATCGAGACCATCCTGGCCAACATGGTGAAACCCTGTCTCTAATAAAAATATAAAAATTCTCTGGGCATGGTGGCACGTGCTTGTAGTCCAGCTACTGGGTAGGCTAAAGCAGAAGGATCACTTGAACCCGGGAGGGGGAGGTTGCAGTGAGCCGAGATAGCGCCACTGCATTCCAGCCTGGTGACAGAGCAAGACACATTCTCAAACCAAAAAAAAAGTTAAGATGGGAGGTAGTGTAGTCCCAGCTATCTGATAGGCTAAGGCAGGAGGATCCCTTGAGCCTAGGAGTTTCAGGCCTGGGCAACATAGTGAGATTTTATTTTCAAATAAATAAGAAGAATTAGTTAAAATCATAAATTTTATGTGCTTTTTTAAAAGCCACAATACAAAAAAATATATATATATATACATTATTGTGACAATTGAAATCTGAATACCCACTGTAGATTAGATAATAATATTATATCAATGTTCAATATCCTGAACTTGATAGATGTAATTTGGTTATGGGAGAATGTCTTTGTTCTTAAGAAATACATGCTCAAAGTACTTAAGGTAAAAGTGGATAAAATGGTTCAGGAAAAATGAGCCAACACATGTGGTAATGTAGAGATTATTGATTAATTTCTAAATTGGCTCTGAGCATGCTGGAAGCCAGAGGGAGATGAGTCAATTTCACCTCTAGTTTTCCATCCTTACACAGGTAAATTAATGTAGATACATTTCTCTTGTTGGACCTACAGTACAGTTCCAATTCTCCAATTTCCATCTAGGACATGGTGATGAACTTGTTTACCTGTTCAAAAATCTTCCTTCAAATGGCAGGATTTTTTTGTTAGGTTAAATTTTAGAAGCAGAATTCCTGGGGTAAAGTTTAAGCCTTTTTAAGATCCTCTGGCCTAAGCTCCAATAGACATTTAAGCTGTCCCCTCTAGAAATTTGCTTTTTAAAGGACCCTTTGGCAGTTCCTACTTTGAGGGTGTGGGTGATAATGTCTCTACCTTTTGGGACTCTCACCCCTCATTTCAAATTCATGCTAGGAATCACTTTGCCTGAGAAAATGAGGCCTGGATCTCCATTGTCTGCTTTGTTTTTCTCTGCAGAACCATTATAAAGTGAATGCCTGGCCTGCCATGCTTTAGGCCAGTAATGCATATCACTGCTGGGTGCTGTGAACACAGCCCAGGGTCTAACAGGTGTAACCGTGGGGGAACTACCTCTAGAACTTTCTTTTCTAGACTGTTTTCATCATCTGAAAGATGGAGGAGTCCATTCATTCATTCCAGTAGTAGGTATTTATTGAGAACCTACCACCTGCCAGGCCCTGTGTTTGGGACACAGCAGTGAATAATACAGACAACTGGTTAATGAGGGAGACGCAACTTATATGAAGAGTCACTGAAAGACATTGCAAAGGAGATAAATGCTAGGAAGGAGAGTAGGATGCTGTCAACAGGTCTAACGGGGGTCAACCCGTCTGGTGGAGGGAAGGTTAAGCAGACTGAGTAGTTAGCCTCTGTTGGGCCCTGGGAGAACAGCGATTTCGGGGAAGCCCTGGGGTCTTGGGCATGTCACTCCTACCTTCTCCCCTACTCTGCAGGGCAGCATAACTCTGTAATCATGTCCTGGCCCGCAGCCAGGGTTATCAGCAGGCTGTGTAGATGGACTTCATGAAGCTTGGAGGGTGAGAACCCTGAACAGAGGAGATAAGAACAGGTTTGGACAAGAGGAATCCATCCCCTCTATGTTTATCTCAAAATGGTAGAGCAGGATGAGTCTGGACCCAGAGCAAATCCAGGAAGTAGAATCCAGGAAGCAGAGAGATGAGTCAAGAATGACACTAAGGTTTTGGGCTTCATTCCATGTTGTATCCTCTGCCCTATTTGACAGTGAAGGAAGCAGATGCCCAGAGAAGGGAAGACACCTGTCCGAGATCATGCAGCGGGTTACCAGGAGAATGAGAATAGAACCCAGGCTGCTGACCTTTTCCCCTTAACCATCTCATCTTCCTCAGAAGTCAAACCTGAGCTTCCAAAAATAAAGAACCCAGGTCCAGGAAAACTAGCTGTTTTGTCTGAGGGTGAGGGATAAGATAACGATGAGTCAGGGTTTCAGGGAAACAAACATTTACTGATTACCTAATGTGGGAGTAGATGTGGTCCCTACTATCAGGAAGCTCAAAGTGTGAATGAATTAAAGTCAATGTGACCAGGCACCGTGGCTCATGTCTATAATCCCAGCACTTTGGGAGGCCGAGGCAGGTGGATCACCTGAGGTCAGGAATTCAAGACCAGCCTGGCCAACATGGTGAAACTCCTTCTCTGCTAAAAATACAAAAATCAGCCAGGCGTGGTTGTGCGTGTCTGTAATCCCAGCTACTCCAGAGGCTGAGGCAGGAGAATCCCTTGAACCCGGAAGGTGAGATCGTGCCACTACACTGCAGCCTAGGTGACAGCGTGAGACTCCGACTCAAAAAACAAACAAACAAAAAAAAACAGAACAACAACAACAAGATAAAGTCAACATTACCTCATTCTATGAACAACATCAAACATCGAATTTGGAGGGGACCAGGGGGTATTCTCCAGGGAGCAAAAACAGGTGACGTCTGACAGAGCGAGGCAAGGCATCTCTTTCAAGGGCCAGGATGGAGAAAGAAATCGGTGGGGTCAGGTCTGGGCCCCAATTCAAAAGCCACACAGACACATCACAGACTTTGATTTGCAAAGGAGCCTCTTCTCAAGAGGTCCACTGTACAGCATCCAATAATAATAACCCTACTATTATGATAAAAACAAGCATTCATTCATTTGATGTCTTGTCTGGAGAAACGGGGATACAACATTATCCACAGACATAGAGACCATTGCAGCATGAAGGGAGGGCTTTCCTGTTTGTTTTCTGAGGGGTGTCACTATGTTGCTCAGGCTGATCTTGAACTTCTGGGCTCAGATGATATTCCTGCCTTGGCTTCTAAAAGTTCTAGGATTACACAGGCGTGAACCACCATGCCTGGCATCCTGTCTTCTATTAACTACCACTGTACCAGGCATGGTGCAGCGTACTCACTCTGACTTGATCACGTCACTGAAAACCCTGCAAAGGCTGCAATTGCTGAAGGTGTGTATGTTCTTATTCCTGTCTTCTTCACCAGAGTCCGCCTTCCTCTCCAGCTATGTGCTCCGGCCACGTGGGCCTCCCCTCCGTTCCTTGCCCAAGCCATGCTCCTTGTGCTTCAGGACCTTAGTAAGTGCTGTTTCCAATGCCCAGATCACATTTCCCTCACTCCTTAGCCTGCTGCTTACTTAACCACTGCATCCCGTCAGATCTCTGCATGACCATTACTTATTTTCTTTTTTCTTTTTGAGTCAGAGTCTTGCTTTGTCACCCAGGTTGGAGTAGAGTGGCAGGATCTCGATTCATTGCAACCTCTGCCTCCTGGGTTCAAGTGATTCTCCTGCCTCAGCCTCCCTAGTAGCTGGGATTACAAGAGCATGCCACCAGGTCCAGATAATTTTTTTTTTTGGAGACAGAGTCTCGCTCTTGTTGCTCAGGCTGCAGTGCAGTGGCGTGATCTTGGCTCACTGCAACCTCCACCTCCCAGGTTCAAGTGATTATCTTGACTTAGCCTCCTTAATAGCTGGGATTACAGGCGTCCGCCACCATGCGCAGCTAATTTTTGTATTTTTAGTAGACACTGGGTTTCTCCATGTTGGTGAGGCTGGTCTCAAACTCCTCACCTCAGGTAATCCGCCCGCCTCGGCCTCCCAAAGTGCTGGAATTAAAGGCATGAGCCACAGCACCTGGCCTTTTTTTTCTTTTTTTGATATGGAGTCTTGCTCTGTCTCCCAGGCTGGAGTGCAGTGGTTCGATCTTGGCTCACTGCAACCTCTGCCTCCCAGATTTAAGCAATTCTCCGGCCTTAGCCTCCCGAATAGCTGGGATTACAGGCATTGGCTATCATCCCTGGCTAATTTTTGTATTTTTGTAAAGGTAGAGTTTCACCATGTTTGCCAGGCTGGTCTTGAACTCCTGACCTGAAGTGATCTGCCTGCCTAGGCCTCCCAAAACATGATCATTACTTCTTTAGGAAAGATTTGTCAGGTTCCATGACCTAATTAATCTTCCTTTTATAATACCCTTTCCTGGTCATAGCATTTAATACAATTGTAGGCCTGGCATAGTGGCTCATGCCTGCAATCCCAGCACTTTGGGAGGCCGAGACAGGTGGATCACGAGGTCAGGCATTTTAGACCAGCCCGAGCAACACTAAAAACACAAAATTAGCCAGGCATGGTGGTGCATGCCTGTAATCCCAGCTACTCGGGAGGCTGAGGCAGGAGAATGGCTTGAACTTGGGAGGCAGAGGTTGCAGTGAGCCGAGATCATGACATTGCACTCCAGCCTGGGCAACAAGAGCAAAACTCTGTCTCAAAAAAAAAAATTGTAATCTCATAACTATTTGTGAGATAAATTTGATGAATGTCTACTCAGTTGTAAACTCTGGGAGGGCAGGACAAGGACTCTGTGTTTTTGTTCTCAGCTTTATTCCTTAACGCAGTGCCAACAATTCAATAAATATGCACACCCTTCCTTTACCAAAGACTGAAATGGGAAGAACCTTCTGTGCTAGTTCTGCAGGGAATAGAGAGAGATAGGATGACCTCCCTTCATCTCAATCCCTCTCTACGCCCCAGGGCACCTCTCTCTTTAAAAGGAGGGAAAAGGCCAGGCGCAGTGGCTCACGCCTGTAATCCCAGCACTTTGGGAGGCCGAGGCAGGCAGATCATGAGGTCAAGAGATCGAGACCATCCTGGCCAACATGGTTAAACCCTGTCTCTACTAAAAATACAAAAATTAGCTGGGCGTGGTGGCTCACACCTGTAGTCCTAGCTACTCAGGAGGCTGAGGTAGAAGAATTGCTTGAACCCAGGAGGCAGATGTTGCAGTGAGCCGAGATCACGCCATTGCACTCCAGCCTGGTGCATAGCGACAGAGTTAGACTCTGTCTCTGGAAAAAAAAAAAAAAAAAAAAAAGGAGAGAAGGAAGAGAGGGAGAGGGAGATGCCAGCAGCAGAGCCTCAGGATAGAGTTTCCTTCGCTTAGAAAATGGGGGCCAGGACCAGGCATGGTGGCTCAGACCTGTAATCCCAGCACTTTGGGAGGCTGAGGCAGCCAGATTACATGAAGTCAGGAGTTTGAGACCAGCCTGACCGACTTGGTGAAACCTCATCTCTACTA
>PVKP010040910.1:0-19128 GCA_004027715.1 Plecturocebus donacophilus
GAGTATTTTCCAGCTTGGATTCATTCTCTTCGTCACATTCAGGTACACCTATCAAATGTAGATTAGGTCTTTTCACATAGTCCCATATTTCTTGGAGACTTTGTTCATTCCTTTTGACCCTTTTTTCTGTCATCTTGCCTTCTCGTTTTATTTCATTGAGTTGATCTTCGACCTCTGATATCCTTTCTTCTGCTTGGTCCATTCGGCTGTTGAAACTTGTGCATGCTTCGTGAAGTTCTCGTGTTGTGTTTTTCAGCTCCATCAATTCACTTATATTCCTCTCTAAGTTGTCCAATCTCGTTAGCATTTCGTTAAATCTTCTTTCAAGGTTCTTAGTTTCTTTGCATTGGGTTAGGACACGTTCTTTTAGCTCACAGAAGTTTCTTATTATCCACCTTCTGAAGCCTGATTCTGTGAGTTCATCACACTCATCCTCCATCAGGTCATGTTCTCTTGCTGAAGGGGAGCTGCGATCCCCTGTAGGAGGAGAGGCATTCTGATTTCGGGTGTTCTCAGCCTTTTTGCACTGGTTTCTTCCCATTTTTGTGGGTTTATCCACCTGTCGTCTTTGTAATTGCCGACTTTCAGATTGGGTCTCTGAGTGGACGTCCGGCTTGTTGGTGATGAAGTTTTTCCTGTTTCTTAATTTTCCTTCAGTGGACGCCCCTTCCCCACAGAGCTAGGTCTTCCTGGGTTCAGCTGTGCTTGCTGTGAAACTCTCAGTCCTCAGCACTTTCAATTGCTGTTCTCCTTGTGGGAATGGGACCAGCTGAGCCCGAATAAAAGGGCACCCAGTCCCGTACACTCCGCACTGAGAAGCGCCACGCCGGGGCGCTGGCAAAACAGCCGCGCTGGCCAAAAGAGTCGCGCCGGCGACCCGTGTGGCTCCTCTGTCGGGAATCTCCCAGTTTGTGGGCAACAGAAATTCATCTGAAATTGCGGTGTCCACTCGCTCTCTGTGCTTTCACTGGGAGCTACAATCCTGAGCTGCTGCTAAGTGGCCATCTTGGATCTCTCTCCCTTGAAAACTCAATTCTGAGACCCTCATCACCCATCAGAGGTGAGGTTTTTATCCCCAGTTTACAAATGGCAGTGCTGATCTGAGAAGAGGGTGAGTGACCTGGCCAAGGCCGACGTTAGATGTGAGAGCTGGGATTCCAGCCTGGGGCTTCCTGCACCACGTTCTCCCTCAGACCCCTGGCTCTTGTCCTGGCCACTGCAGCCCACCCCTCCTTTCCGTCCCCTTTGATTGCTCACAAAATAGCAGGGCCACTTTGTCTGTGCCACATCAGATCATCTTACTGTCTGAGGGTGTGGCCTTTTCTCTCTGTCACCGAGGGGCTGAATAACCCTGAGTTTCTCTTCTCTGTCTCCGGAAAAGTAGCCGTGGACCTGGCCACCCACTGGCTTAGGCTCACTGCCGAGGTGGCCAGAAGAGTGCCCCAAGGCTTTCGCGTGTGTTGGCATGGCAGGCCTCCGGGTCTTCACAGATTTGCTCATGGAGTCCTGGTGTGAACACGTGGAGGACATAAGAGGGTGGGGATGAGGGAGCAGCAGCCCACCAGGGCCCTAGAGAGTGCTGAGGACGAGGCCCCAGGATCCCTGGGAAGGGCCGTGAGATGCGCTCTCCGAATGTGCCTGGGACGCACTGGAGATAGGGTAGGATGGGGGTAGGTGCACCTGGCTGGGGGAGCAGACAGGAACCCTTGGCACAGGGCCACTGTGGCCGGGAGCTTGGACAAACCTGGAGTTGAATTACCGCTCCACCCCCCAGCCTTACTGCCCTGTCAAGGTGAATAGAAACCCTTGCTCACTGCATGGGGTGGTGAGGATTAAATGAAATAAAATAGCTCCTTGAATGCTAGCTGGCATACAGTCGGCACTCAGTAAGTAGTCATTCCCTTCCCCGGTTTTGTTTGTGACCTGTGGCCACTCACACCTGCTGTCGCCTCCCCCTGCCTGCGGCTGGCTGTCTCAGGCAGCTGCCCTCCCCATGTATTCATCAGAGTCCCTGTCCACAGAGACAGCTGCTGGCTTCTATCTAAGCTCTGGAAAACCTCTTTCTGTTTTCACCAAAGGCCAGCGTTTCAAACCAGTAGCCTCATGCCACAAGGCTCTGAAGGTCAAGAAATCTGGGCCTGCCTAGCAGAGCCCACTCTCCGTCCTTCCACGAGCAGCCTGTCCCCAACTCTGCTGCCATCTGTGCCTCAGCAGCCACCCCTTCTCTCGACGTGGGCACCTGTGACCCTAGAGCCTGGAGAACTTTGCACTAGATGATAAGCCCTGAAGGGGAGCTGGTCCAAAGCAGCTTCCCCATGTGTCACCAAGGGCAGGGGACAGTCTCAGGAGAAACCGGGCCCACTGTGCAGAAAATCCAGCTGGGTTTGCAGTTTCCAGAAACACTGCTCAGCGTCGCCTGGGACTGGAACAAAATGAACCGCACATCTTGGTTCATCTCGGTCCAAGTGACTCAGTGCTTCTCCCCACCCTCCCTCATCTTCCCCAGGCGGTGGACTGTAGCTGACTTCTGAGCCTGAACCCAGAGAAACTCCTACTCCCAATTTAGGCGTGGAAAGGCCTAATTGGAACCTTCCGTGCTCCATTCTGGAGTCACGTGGTCTCTGGGCTCCAGGCCTGGGACAGCTGCTACCTCTGTACGGCTGGAGCCTTGAGGTTTCTGGTTTCTGGTTTTGTTTGCCTGTTTTTTTTTTGAGATGGGGTCTCACTCTGTCACCTAGGTTGGAGTGCAGCAGCACGATCGTGGCTCACTGCAGCCTTCACCTCCCAGGCTCAAGTGATCCTCCTACCTCAGCCTCCCAAGTGGCTGGGACCACAGACACACATCACTATGCCCGGCTAATTTTTGTATTTTTGGTGGAGACAAGCTGTTTCGTCATGTTGCCCAGGCTGGCCGCAAACTCCTGAGCTCAGGCATCCACCCGCCTTGGCCTCCCAAAGTGCTGGGGTTACCAGCGTGAGCCACCACACCCCAGAGTCTTGGGCTTTTTTGCACTCAGGAACCTCTGAAGGGTGGTCCCCAAGGTGGGTCATCTCCCTCGAGAATGGACGCTCACCTTGCTGGGCATTTCCCCAGCTGCCCCGATGGGAGGCCAGATGTGTGTTTCATAGACACAGGATGCTTCCTGCTGACACAGACCCAGTGTCTTAGGCTCTGTTTGTCAGCAGTTCTTTTGTGTGGGGGAAGACGGGGACCAGATCTAATTTAATGTGATTGTGCAGCACCCTGGCAGCGAGATCAGCGTGGCTTCCTTTATGGAGAGCAGCCCTGCCATAGCAACCTGCAGGCTGCCTTCTAGAGTCTGGAAGAGCTTTGTTCCCCAGACATGACTTCCTTTTTTTTTTTTTTTTTTTTTAAAGATGGGAAAGGGGGAGGGCTGAGGAGAAGGGCTCTGATATAAACAGTTACCAAGGAGACCCAAGTCGGGGTTGGAAAGGTTTTCTCCTTCCCTCGGTCCATACAGAAGGAGGAGGGGTGTGTGCCCGGCGCAGGGGCTCATGGGAGGCTTTGGTCTGGCATCCGGAGTCCTGCCTGCTGGGGCTCCAGATGTTGCAGAGTTCTCGGGCTCATGGGGACAGACGCAGGCAGGAGCTCGGGGAGATTCTGAGAGGACCTTGGGGTGTCCAGGAGCACTTTGAGGCCACGGGCCCAGGCAGCTGCCCCGCCAGCACGGAACGGGGGATGTGCAGGGCCGAACTTTCCATCTGCTGGCCCCTGCTGGTGTCCCGGAGAGAGCTGCGACCCTCCTTTTCCCTTAAGTCCTGGAGCTGGGAGTGAGGAGCCATGGGGTGCACATATTCATCTCCATCTGAGGAACCCGCCCCGAGAAGGTCAGTTCCAGACACTGTCCCTGGCAGCAGAGTGCCTTGATGACCCTTGGCCAGGGGACGCCCGCACTGTCACTCGAGTGCAGGGGACTTCCTCCTGGCGGGGACACACTGGAGGCCTGATGATATGGCTGCCTGGAGTTAACAGCAAGGTCAGCCGTTCCCAGGGCTGTTGCTCCTGTCTGGGGCGAGGGGCTCTACCGGGCCTGGGCACTGGTGGCCCCACTGGTACCGGACTTGCACGCTGCATTTCCTGCTTCCAAAGAAGGAATTTGGATTGGAGACCAGGAAGGCCTTATGCACCTTCTTCTCTGCCTATAAGCAGTCAGGTAGTCAGGTTCCCCATGCAAATCCACATCTGAAGCCCTTCGATGGAATAGAGCCTGTTCAGAGCAGTCTGGTGTGGGCCCCCTTGGGCTGAGCCCGTGAACTCTGCTTCCCAGGCACAGTAGCAGGGCCTTGGGTGGGAAGGGAGTTTCCTGGCATCCTCGCTGGCAGGATGGGTTTAACTAGCAGGAACTTAAAGGAATTGTTCTGTGTTGCACCAGTGACCTAGAGGCACAGGTCTTCCTCTGTCTCCTTGGGTTCCCTTTCCCCGCTAGACCGCTCACACTTCTTGGGAGAACCCTTGCCTTGGGGCAGAGCAGCTGGTACAGCTTGTCCATTCTGATGCTCCAGCCCAGAGGCTCCCCTCTCTACCTGCAGAGCCAGCCAGCCTGGCATTCTGCTTTACCCATACAGAAGCCTCCTCCCCACCCACGTGCTGGGCTTCAGGGGCTGGAGCGAGCTCAGAAGTTGCCATCCCTGGCAGCCCGCTTCCCATGGCACTGTCTCTCTAGAGGGGCATTTTCTGTTCCTGAGAAGAGAGGCCAGCTCTTCCAAGAGGACTTTCCTGGTTTCTTCAGCCATAAGCGTCTGCTCCCTTTGAAGCTGGGGTGTGAACCCGTCCTGTCCCGTCCGTCCCTATGGCCTGAACCGTGCCATCCATCCGTGTGGTCTTAGCACATGCCACCTTGTGCCATGGATGTCTTTGAAATCACAGGCTGACCGGCTTCCAGGGAATGCCCTTTATTCTTTTGGGTGTTAACTAAGTTCCCCAGTTAGGCACCAGGGAGGCTGCAGAGACCACATGCCACCCTTTAATAATAGGAGTGTAGGCACAAGAGGGGCAGGGCCTGGGCAGTCCCGTGCCTGTCTGGTGGCACAGCCAGGATTTAAAGCCAGGTCTGCTCTGCCACGTGGCTCTTCCCATCTTGCTGGGATCCTCCTCGGAGCCTGTCTTCCCCTGGCTAGAGGATTGGCCCTGTGAAGTCAGGGGTTGGCTTGTCCTAGTCTCATGCCGTCGGTGCCTGGCACGGTGCCTCCCAGGCTCCCACCCGGCTGGCGTGCATTTCCTGCAAGTACAGGGAGAGCCGCCCGGCACTCACGGGACACCGGGGTTTGCCTCTTGTCCTTTTCTTCAGCACGTCTTCAGATCCACCTTGTTGGAGATGGAAATTCCCTTAGAGAAGAGATAGAGGTTGGCTTTTCAGCTGATGTCAGATCAGACCTCAGAGGCGGCTAGGGAGTGAGAAGCGTCCTCAGCCTTAGCCCGCCCACGCCAGCCTCATGCTGGACAGAGAACTCGAGACTGACCACCTTAGGAGGAGACACTGCGTCCTGTGCCGTGTGCCAGGCATTGTGCTTACGGCAGGGACACACGGACACCTCCCCAAGATTACTCAGCCCAGGCCTCCAGTTAAGCCGTGGGAACACCCAGAGTAGAAGGCATTGACTGGTGTGTGTGCCACAGCGAAGATGGCGACAGGTAGCCTTGCTGTGTGAGGGGCAGGGACGGCCTCTCGGGAGAGGAACGTTAAGTTCTGTGGTAGAGGATGAGTAGAAGTTCGTGGGGAGGGGTCACAGGAAGAGTGTTCTAAGCCCAGGGAGCCCCATGGAAATGTGAGTAGCTCAGTGCAGCCCAGAGAGACCGGAGGCTGGAAAGGCAGGAAACGGGGCTGGGCCGCTGCGGGAGGGGTGTTGAGAATCAGTGCCACTTTTCCCTTATTTAGAATATCTTCTCTGCCAGTGTCTCCTTACTCAGGGTTTAGCTTATTCTAATTGTTCTTATTGTTTTTGTTTGTTTGTTTTTTTACAGTAGAAGCTCAAACACTGGCTTAGAATTGTTCTTACTGTTGAAGGCTTCAAAATCAATCGGTCAAGCCCCCCATGTACCACTTCTGTTTATTTCTAGTGATTGATTGGTTGATGGATGGACAGGGTCTTACTCTGTCTCCCAGGCTGGAACCCAGGTATTTGAAGCTGCAGTGAGCCATGATCACACTGCACGGTCATACGATTGCACGGTGGTGAGATCATAGCTCACTGCAGCTTCAAACACCTGGGTTCAAGAGATCCTTCCACCTCAGCCAGGCACAGACCACCACACTTGGCTTAAAAAAAAAAAATTGTTTAGAGACAGAATATTGCTGTTTTACCCAGGCTGGTCTCAGACTGGCCTCGAGTGATCCACCTTGGTCTCCCAAAGTGCTGGCATGGTTTTTTTTTTTTTTTTTTTTTTTTAAGACGAGGTTTCACCATGTTGGTCAGGCTGGTCTTGAACTCCTGACCTCAGGTGATCCGCCCGCCTTGGCCTCCAAAGTGCTTGGGTTACAGGCGTGAGCCACCACACCCAGCCTTCCAAAGTGCTGGCATGACTGAACCAGGTTCTTGGAGACTCTCTTTAAGAAAATGCCTTCTCAAGTCTTCTGACAGTTTTTCTGATGAAGGATTTGTCTTTTTCCCATTGATCTGTAGGGCTTTCTTGTAGTCTCACAGTCTTTTGTCCACATATAAGTACATTTCAAATACCTTCTCGCACGCTGCAGCTTGCCTTTCCTTCCTTTAATGGTGTCATTTTATTTTATTTTAGTTTTAGTTTTTTGAGACAGATTCTCACTCTCTTGCCCAGGCTGGAGTGCAGTGGTGTGACGATCTCAGCTCACTGCAACCTCCGCCTCCTGGTTCAAGTGATTCTCCTGCCTCAGCCGCCCAAGTGGCTGGGAGTACAGACAGGTGCACGCCACCATGCCTGGCTAATTTCTGTATTTTTGGTAGAGATTTGATTTTGCCATGTTGGCCAGGCTGGTCTCAAACTCCTGATGTCAAGTGATCCGCCCGCCTCAACCTCTCAAAGTGCTGGGATTACACCCATGAGCCACCACGCCTGGCCAAAAATGTCATTTTAAATGGGAGCAACTGTATTTTCATGTTCAGGCTTGTCACTTGATTCAGAATGGCCATATTTCAAATATCCTAAACATTTGCCACCCGGAGAAAGGTGTTTCCCACCCTGCTGTATTCGGCCAGGGTTTTTAACCTCATTCAGCTCGAAAGTCCTGGGCAAGGGGCACTGGGCTTGTTCTTATGGGCCTGCAGGCCTGGGGCAGTGGTCAGAAGGAAACAGAAGGACCGAAAATGGAGGGGGCAGGGGCAGGAGGCCAGAAGCAGGAAGTGGAGAGTGGACAAAGGATTGTGTCACCCCAGCCTGATCCTGATGCTGGGGGGCACAAGGCTGCCCTCTGGAGGGGGACGGACCCAGGTCAGGGCTGTCGTCCCAAGAACGCAGAGAAGGGAAAAATGAAATGTGGCCTTAGTGCAGGGGAAGTGAAGGGGGTCTTTGAATCTCAGGGGAGCTGACCCTTGCACAGGACCTGGAGGGCAGAGTGGGCGTCACCAGGTGAGGGGTGTGCGGCAGGAAGGCTCTGGGTAGAGGCAATGGCCACCGTGCAGGGACGGGTGTGAATCAGTGGATCAAGCATGGTTTGTGGAGGGGAGTGGCAGGCGACGTAGGGAACAGACTCTGAGGGGGCTCGTGTGCCTGGATCCCATGGGTTGCGGGAGCTGTTGAAGGTTTTAGAGCGGAGCAGCACAGTGGCAGGTGTGTGACTCAGGGGCTGGAGAAGGAAGAGGTGAAGAGGTGGAAGGGGGAGGTGAGTCGAGGCCACGGGACCTGGGCTGTGAGTGGGGAGGAAGAGGGAAGTGGAAACCTTGGCTCTTCCTTGAGGGAAACAAACCTGTGTTTATTTGGCTGCTGGAGAGGTCTTGACTTTGCAAAGCACTGGTGTCGCAGGAGGGTTTACTGTAGGGGAAATGGGAGGGGTGAGCTGCCGCAGGAGACCAGGAAACCCAGGTGCTGGACTAGAGGCCAGCTGCTGGCTCAGCCCCTGGGGAGTGGCACAGGACACATCCCCTCCCTGTGCCACCGCAGCATCCCATGTAACCTGCATCTAAGGACCCCCATGTCCCACGACACCCACATCCCACGACACCTGCCTCCCAGGTTCACTGGACACTTGTCTTACAGGACCTCCTCTGTCAAAGACAGCAGCTTCGTGGAAAAGATGAAGAAAACGGTGAGTTTCCTATGTGTCTTTGCTCTTCTCAGGAAGCCTTGGGCATGTACGCGAGTCCAACCGATGGCTGGCGTCACTGCAGAGGGGAGGTCTGGGGCCAGGAGAGAGCCCAGCCTGGCTCACTTGAAAGTGCATTCTTGTGTAACCAGAGCCCTGAAGCAGCTCTGCAGTTGCTGGACAGTTTGTTTCCTTGAATATTTACTTTTTGAACAAACCGAAGTCTAAGAACAGACCCTCCCTCTAACTCATGAAGCTGCCCTTCTCCCTTTTGGTCCCAGACTGTCCAGGAGCAGAGATAAATCTCACATAGCTGTGGTCATGGCACCACTGCCATTCTATCTCTGTTTTTGTTATTTATTTTTTTTTTGAGATGGAGTCTCGCTCTGTCACCCCGGCTGGAGTGCAGTGGCGCAATCTCAGCTCACTGCAATCTCCGCCTCCCGGGTTCAAGCAATTCTCCTGCCTGAGCCTCCTGAGTAGCTGGGACTACAGGTGCACACCACTATGCCTGGCTGATTTTTTCATTTATTTTGTAGAGATGGGATTTCACCATGTTAGCCAGGCTGGTCTTGAACTCCTGACCTCAAGTGATCCGCCCACCTCAGCCTCTCAACGTGCTTGGATTACAGGCCTGAGCCACTGGACTCAGCCAATTTAAGTGTTTTGTTTTAGGCATCAGTACCACATTTACATGGTTAAAATAAAAACATCCACTGTTCGGTGGAAAAATCCCCTCTGCTGCCCACTCATCCCCACTGTTCTTATTATTTATGGATCTTTCTAGAGTTCCTGTATGTACATACAAATAAACAGAGACCCTTATTTTCACTTCTCTTATTTTTTAATTAACCTCCCCCCTTTTTTTAGAGACAGTCTCTCTGTATTGCCCAGGCTGGAGTGCAGTGGCACCATCATAGCTCACTGCAGCCTCAAACTCCCGGACTCAAGTGACCCTCCTACTACAGCCTCCAGCGTAGCTGGGACTATAGGCACACAACCATGCCTGGCTGATTTTTTAATTTATGCTTCGTAGGAACAGGTTCTCGCTGTGTTACCCAGGCTGGTCTTGAACTCCTGGCCTCAAGCAGTCCTTCTGCCTCAGCCTCCCAAAGTGCTGGGATTACAGGCGTGAGCCATTGCATCTGGCCTACACTTTTCTTAAAACACAAAAGGTGGCATATTACATGCATTGTTCCAGACCTTGCTTTAAAAAAATATATATGTTAGATATATATGTATGTTATATATATGTTCTATATAGTGTGTGTTATATATATGTTATATATGTGTGTATTATATGTTATATATAGTGAGTGTTATATATAAGTGTGTGTGTTATATATGTCTCAGAGATCCACATCAATACAAAGATTCTGCCATGATTATTATTATTATTATTTTTTAACATTCTTTGAGTCCAAAACTCAAATTCAACTGCCATCATTATTTTAGCGGTATCATGATTCCATTTTATGGCCATCTGGATGTGCTGTAATGTATTTAACTCTGTCCTGTGAAAGGTGGGCACTGGGGATATTTCTCTCTTTGGCTGTTAGCAACAGTGCTGCTGTGAATGTGTAGCTCAGTTTGCACCTTTACTAATACAAACCACTCCCAGAAGTGGAATTGCTGGATGGGAAGGTAGATGTGTTTTGAGTCATGATAGCAGCTACCACATCGTTCCTGTAGGAGTCACACGGTGGCACGCGCCCAAGAATAGCGACGTGTGAGAAAACTCTTCCTCACGGCCTTGCCAACACTTTATGGAAATTTAGATTTTTGCCAGTTTTCTAGGTTAAAAAAAAAAAAAAACTATAGTTGTAGTTTACATTTTTATGAATGAGACTAAGGAAGTTTTTACCCATCTAGATAGCTTCGTTCTTTTTTTTTTTTTTTTTTTTTGGTGACACAGGGTCTCACTCTGTCACCCAGGCTGGAGTGCAGTGGCGCGATCTCAGCTCACTGCAACCTCCTCCTCCCGGGTTCAAGTGATTCTCCTGCCTCAGCCTCCCGAGTAGCTGGAATTACAGGCATGCACCCCCACATCCAGCTAATTTTTTTGTATTTTTTAGTAGAGACAGGGTTTTGCCATGTTGCTCAAGCTGGTCTCAAACTCCTGGGATCGAGTCAGCCTGCTGTCTCGGCCTCCCAAAGTACTGGGATTACAGAAGTGGGCTGCTGCACCTGGCCCCATAAGTTTTATTTTGTATGAGTTGGGATTCAGTGCGAAAACTAGAGACCACTTTAGGCCATTTTAATCTGGAAGGGATTTCACACAGGGAAGGGGGTGCTCGCTTCCCGGCTACTGAGGGGCTGAAGGAGCAGATCTGAGGTTGGTCTCTTAAGATATAACAGAAGTGACCTGCAAGGTAGCTGCTCCCTTCGAATCCAGTCTGAAACTGTTGAGTTCAGGACGCACCACGTGTAGCTGTGATCCAGGATTAGAAGCTGCTACTTTTTTGTTTTGTTTTGTTTTGCTTTTTTGAGACGGAGTCGCATTCGCCCAGGCCGGAGTGCAGAATCTCGGCTGACTGCAACCTCTGCCTCCTGGGTTCAAACACTTCTTCTGCCTCAGCCTCCTGAGTAGCTGGGATTACAGGCACGCGTCACCATGCCCAGCTAATTTTTGTATTTTCAGTAGAGACGGGGTTTCACCGTGTTAGGCTGGTGTCGAACTCCTGACCTCATGATCCGCCTACCTTGGCCTCCCAAGATTAGAAGCTATTTCTGGAACTGCCTCTGAACACCTCATAAGCCAGTAGCCAGGACTGGGAACTTGCTACCAAAACGATTAGAAATCCCTCAGGCACTGAAGAACAGGCACCCCAGAGAACCTCTTATCAGCGTGAGGGGCCAGGAAGCCTTTGCGTCCCTTCCACCCTTCAGATCTTGCAAAGCACGTCCAATTGGCTGAACTGAATTGACTGTAACTCCAGCCCTAAGGGGCTCTGGGGAATAGGATTTCAGGCTTTTCAACAGCTGCTGTAGGAGGAGAGTGGATGGAAGAGCATGTGAGCCAACCCCTAGTACCTTTTCCTGTCTACAATTTTATAGTGAATATGTATGATAATCAGCGAGAAAAACACACCCAGTACTCCCCATTCGGAGACTCTTGGTATATTTCTTGCCAATTTGTTTTCTTTGTGCATATGGGTATAGAAATAAAATATGTATGGATATATATATATATATATATTATTTATATAACAGAATGGGATTGTACAGCCAGCCCTGCGTATCTGTGAGTTCTGAGGTCATAAATTCAACTGCAGATTGAAAATATTTGGAGAAAAAAATGGATGGTGGTGTCTGTCCTGAACACACACTGTCATGTGACTGTTCCCTAAGCAATGCAGCATAGCAGTAGTTTACAGAGAATTTACATTGCATTAGGTATAAATATTAATAATCTAGAGATGATTTAAAGCATGTGGGAGGATGTGTATAGGTTACATGCAAATACGACATCATTTTATAGCAGGGACTTGAGCATCCTTGGAATTTTTTTTTTTTTTTTTGAGGTGGAGTATCGCTCTGTCATCCAGGCTGGAGTGCAGTGGTATAATCTCAGCTCACCGCAACATCCACCTCCCGGGTTCAAGCTATTCTCCAGCCTCAGCCTCCCTAGTAGCTGGGATTACAGGTGCACGCCACCACACCCGGCTAATTTTTGTATTTATAGTAGAGATTGGGTTTCACCATGTTGGCCAGGCTGATCTCAAACTCCAGACCTCAAGTGATCAGCCCACCTTGACCTCCCAAAGTGCTGTTACTGGCGTGAGCCACCCACCTGGCTGCATCCTTGGATTTAAGTATCCATGGGAGGTCCTGGAACCAATCCCCCACAGATACCAAGGGATGAATGGGCTGTGCATTGCCTCCCTTCTTTTTTTACTTAACCTTGTGTTTTCCCGTGTCATGAAAACGTGTCAGAAGTGTGATCCTGATCAGCTGCATTTGTGAGATTGCCTTGGTGACCTTTGCCCTCCTTTACCACAGTGGCTGTGACAGTGAGAAGCCAGTCCTGGAGAAACTTAGAAAGGACTCAAAACCAGGAAGGAAAGGGGGCGGCCTGGAGGGTCCCCGCCACCTGCTGGGCCTGCCCCTGCGGGTGTCCACTGGAGCTGTGGCTGAGGTCTGTGGCCCTCACCAATCCTGCGTCTGCCTTCCTTAGGGGAGGAACATCATCGTGTTCTATGGCTCCCAGACGGGGACTGCGGAGGAGTTTGCCAACCGCCTGTCCAAGGACGCCCACCGCTATGGGATGCGAGGCATGGCAGCGGACCCTGAGGAGTATGACTTGGTAAGCTGCCACCGAGCACTGGCCCCAGATGAGGCAGTGGGCAGGACAGGTGGAACAGGTCTGTAGGCGCCCTCAGCAGGGGGAGGCTGGGAGGGAGTGGGGTCCCGGGAAGACGTCCTCGGAAGTTGCCTTCCTGTGGGGGTCATTGCCATCCCTACAGCTGCAGCCATGTGCCGGGTGTCCTTTCCCCAGGACCAGCCCCCGCCGAGCACCAGCAGCCATCCCATGGCTACCATATCTCCCAAACCAAAGCTGCCCTCCCCAGCTGCTCCACTCCCCTCCTCCAGGGTCTTGGTGAGGGGCAGCACTCCACAGCCACTTCCAGGACGAGTTTGAAGTTGATGAACAGTTTAGTTAGAAATCAGTGAGCACTGGCTCCCAGGAGCCCTGCAATGATGAGGTTCCCAGGGTAGCCCAAGACCTGCATCATACAGGAGGCCAAGTTCTGATGGCTCTTTTGTGCCGAGGTTCCCTTTCCTCTAGAAACACCCTCTCTCCACTCCAGCCTAACACAGATGGCCTTGTCCCATCTACGTGGCACAAATGCCCATGCCCCACCCCCTCTGTGTTGTTCCTTCTCTCTGATCCCACAACACCCGGACATCCCTGGCCTGGTGCCACCCTGGGCAGCATCTGGCCTCCCCCTTCTGGTGCGGGTTGAACCTCCAGCAGGCTCAGTCATGGCGGGGGTGCGGTCCTGCCCATGTCTCTGCAGGCTGACCTGAGCAGCTTGCCGGAGATCGAAAACTCCCTGGTGATTTTCTGCATGGCCACCTATGGCGAGGGGGACCCCACCGACAATGCCCAGGACTTCTATGATTGGCTCCAGGAGACGGACATGGACCTCTCTGGGGTCAAGTTCGCGGTGAGTTGCCCAGAGACTGCTGTGGGCTCCTGGTGGCCTGTGGCACCTCCCCTGGGCATCCGGATCCTCAGGTCTGAAAGGCAGCCCTCCAGACCACCACGCTGTTCTCAGCAGCCAGGGCAGGCTACTCATGAGACCCTCTCCTCTGCCCTGGACCCCGGCACTAAGAAAGCATCCCCTCCTTGTCCCCAGCCCCAGTTGGCTTCAGGGGGCATTGGTTGCTGGAGACTAAAGGCAAGAGCGGTCTGGTTGGATAAGCAAGGCCTGGCTGGGCTAGGAAAGCTGGCGAGCTGGAGCCCCGGCCCAGTGGGGAGGGTGGGCTGCCCCACTGCCCCGTGGGTTGAGGCTGGCTGTGAATGGGGCAGGCTGTGGGCTGCAGATCACCTGAACAAAACCTCTTCAGGTTCCAAAGGCGGCCCATTGTTCCTCACAGTGCTAGGCGCCTGGAGGGACAGAGGCCTGCAGGTGATCCCAGCAGCTCAGCCAGCGCTGTGGGGCCTCCCAGCCTCCCACCCTGCCCCCACGGCACTGCCTGCTGGTCAGGCTGAGGGCCAGGCCTCAGAGCAGCCCCTGTGTCCACACAGGTGTTTGGTCTTGGGAACAAGACCTACGAGCACTTCAATGCCATGGGCAAGTACGTGGACAAGCGGCTGGAGCAGCTCGGCGCCCAGCGCATCTTTGATCTGGGCTTGGGCGACGACGATGGGAAGTGAGTGCCCACCCTGCCGCCGTGGGTCAGCGCCGCGGGCTTAGGCAGGGGCCGTGGAATGGGAGGGGGGCGCTGAGACTCAGTGACACACACCATCCACAGAGAGGGAAGGGGCTTGCCCGCCTCTGCCCTGCCCCTGCCAGCTTTGCTTTTTGCTTTGCCCAGCTCCCTTGAGCCTTCCTGATGCTCTGGGTTTATGTCAGTGGGTGTTCCAGGGAGCGCAGTCCTCTGCGGGGGGCGGGGGCGGGGTGTGCCTGGCACCAAGTGTTGCTACCCCGTTGGCCTCCCTGGAGCCCCTCCTCTTCTCTCCTCTCCTCTCCTCGGGCCAGCTTGGAGGAGGACTTCATCACCTGGCGAGAGCAGTTCTGGCCGGCCGTGTGCGAGCACTTTGGGGTGGAAGCTACTGGCGAGGAGTCCAGGTGAGCGAGTGCCCGCAGGTACAGTGGGAGGCCTGGGCGGGTCCTGTGCCAAGGGCTGCCATCCCACAGTGGGAGCTGGCCATGGGTCACAGGGAGGTTAGAAGACACTCCGTCATAGGTCCCAGCCAAGGACTCATTTTGCCACCTTGCTCTGCACTGCCCTGGGGCAGCGGGGCACACCGCACTTCTACCCAAGGACACGGCCTGTCTGTTTCTGTGGCTAGGTTCAACTTTGGCAAAAAGGGCTAATTTCCTTAAAATCTGTCTCCATAGACTTGGCCAAAATCATAACGTTCCTTTCTGCGCCCTTGATGGCCCCTGGGTGCTGCCCGGGCTTTCTTTACCTTCTCCCAGAATCTCCTGGAAGCCTGCCCAGGGCCACGCTGCCTCCCTCCTCGCTCCCTCGCTTCCTCCCCCTCTCACTCCCTCACCTCCTCCCTCCGTCCTCCTCCCCTTGCTGCACTGAGCCCCTTCTTGTGCATCTGCAGCAGGGGCTCCCCTGTCTCTTGTCGTATGTCCCTGGGCTCTTGCCCCGAAAACCATGCACTGTCTCCCCTGCAGTCCAACCCCTCCCTCTTGGGACTGACCCCTGCAGCTTCCCGACCTCACCCTCGGTCTCCCCTTTCCAGCATTCGCCAGTATGAGCTTGTGGTCCACAGTGACATAGACGCAGCCAAGGTGTACGTGGGGGAGATGGGCCGGCTGAAGAGCTACGAGAACCAGAAGCCGTGAGTGGAGGCTCGTGCAGGGGCAGAGGGCTCTGTGGCCCCCGGAGCAGCCCAGGCTCCGTCTGTCGTGTATCCTCCCAGGGCCCTTCTTGCCAGACCCCGTGCTGGGAGTGGGTGTGAGTGTCCCGAGGGCATGAGACCCAGAGCAGAGAGGAGAGCTGCCCGAGAGCCAAGTAGCTGCTCCAGGCCCCGACGCAGTGCCTGTCCAGGACCTGGCCCCGGAGACTGGTCCTCACCCAGTTTGTACTGAGCTACATTGCTGCCTTGCTCTGCACTGCCCAGGGGCAGCAAGCTGCATCCCACTTCTCAACAAGGACAGCGTGTTGGGCCCTGTGGCTAGGATCCTCTTTGGCAGAAGGGCTCATTTCCTTACAATCTATCTCCATAGATAGACTTGGGCAAAAACCTAGCGTTCCTCTCTGCGCTCTTGATGGCCCCTAGGGGCTGCCCAGATTCCTGCCAGAGCTGCCCAGGGAAGTCCTCGTGCCAGTGCACCCTAGACCAGCTCCCTGCTCTCTGCAGGCCTGCCCCAGCCTGGCTGGACGAGAAGCCCCACATTTCAGGGGCTTTCCGGGTGGAAGTTTCTCTCTTGTCCATGGTGTAGCCCAGGACATGTGGGGGCAGGGGGACTGTGCTCTGTGCAGTCATCTGGGGACCCAGCCACCTTCTAGCCTGTGCTGCCGTCAGCTTGGGCCTCACAGGTCTTTTAGGGGCCAGCCTCAGTTTTCACGTCTGTAAATGGAGACCCAGCTCTGGGTCATGTGGTGGAACTGTAGAGAGGTGGCTCACGCCTGTAATCCCAGCACTTTGGGAGGCCGAGGCGGGCGGATCACTTGATGTCAGGAGTTCAAGACCAGCCTGGCCAACTTGGTGAAACCCCATCTCTACTAAAAATACAAAAATCAGCCTGATGTGGTGGTGCATGCCTGTAGTCCTAGCTACTCAGGAGGCTGAGGCAGGTGAATCGCTTGAACCTGGGAGGCATAAGTGAGCTGAGATCATGCCACCGCACTCCAGCCTGGGTGACAGAGCGAAACTCCATCTCAAAAAAAAAAAGAACTGCATTGGTCCAGGCTGGTATTGCCTAATGAGTGTCACCAGTGAGATTTCCTCGTGGAGATCTCTGAGGTTCTCTGTACTTTCTGCAACCAGAAGGGTCTTTGGGGACAGGGAGACTCGGATCTGAGCCCTGGCCACCCACTGTGCTGCTCTCCTCCCCACCCAGCCCCTTTGATGCCAAGAATCCATTCCTGGCCGCAGTCACCACCAACCGGAAGCTGAACCAGGGAACCGAGCGCCACCTCATGCACCTGGAATTGGACATCTCGGACTCCAAAATCAGGTACCAGCCGCTGCCGTCAGCCCCTGAACCCTCACTCCGGGCCTCCTGACCTGTGTCAGGGCCAGCCTTCTGCCCCTCCCAAGCCTCGCATCTCCCTCCAGGTACGAATCTGGGGACCACGTGGCTGTGTACCCTGCCAATGACTCAGCCCTCGTCAGCCAGCTGGGTAAGATCCTGGGTGCCGACCTGGACGTCGTCATGTCCCTCAACAACCTGGATGGTGAGTGCCACAGTCACTGTCACGCTGCTGGGCCCAGGCGGCTGTGGGATGGAGTGTTCAGGAAGGCCCTGGGTTCAGCTTCGGCTTAGGCCTGAAGCCCCAGTGTCTGGGAGGCTCTGGCCCCTAAGACCCCATGGTTACAGGTTCCCAAGCAAACGGGAGGCAGAGTTGCCATAGGGCCTGGCCGTCACTGTCACAGTCCTGTAAGGGAGTGAGGTGCTGGGGCCTGGAGGCAGAGCCAGCCCCAGCTCCCCCATGGCCACTGTGTCCTGCTGGGGAGGAGGGCCTGGGGCTGCCCCCACCTCAAGGGAGAAGTCAGGAGTCAGCAGCCCTCCCGGACCCCCAAGGGTGCTCCGTGCCAAGGGGCAGTAGCCATGGTGTGGGGCTGCCTGGGCCTGGGGGTGCTGCCCAGCCTGAGCCTGCCGCTGTGCAGCCCCTGTACCGCCCTGGTCACCGGCCTGGGCCCAGCCCGCCTCGCCCCAGCCCTGCTTGCGGGTCCTCAGCCACTGTGCCAGGGCTGCCCTTCCTGTCGGGTTCCACAGCCCGCCTGTGAGGGAGCAGCAGGAAAAGGGGCTGGGCTGGGCCGCACCGTGTCGTGTGTGGTGGAAGCACACAGGTGCATTAGTGCGCAGCCCTGCCCCCAGCCTCCCCTAGCAAGTCCTGCCTCTGCTGAGGACTTCCTGCCTGGCTGGAGGCCCGAGCCTTGGCTCTGGGGCCAGGGAGGCATCAGAGCGCGCAGGCCTTGTTTCCAGCACCAGCGGGGCACCTGTTCCTGCAGAGCCCGCCCGAGGCGTCACCCCCTCCTGCAGCAGCCACCCATCCCCAGGAGGCGGCTGCACACCCCAAGTCCTGCCTGCCTTTTCCCCACAGAGGAGTCCAACAAGAAGCACCCCTTCCCGTGCCCCACGTCCTACCGCACGGCCCTCACCTACTACCTGGACATCACCAACCCACCGCGCACCAACGTGCTGTACGAGCTGGCACAGTACGCCTCGGAGCCCTCGGAGCAGGAGCTGCTGCGCAAGATGGCCTCCTCCTCCGGCGAGGGCAAGGTGCACCCGCTCAGCCCCGAGTCCTCCACCCTGCTACCCTGCTGTTCTCTGAGCTCCGTGGGCCCCCATCCAGCCCCTCTCACCCCCATGTCTCCTTCCAGGAGCTGTACCTGAGCTGGGTGGTGGAGGCCCGGAGGCACATCCTGGCCATCCTGCAGGACTGCCCGTCCCTGCGGCCTCCCATCGACCACCTGTGTGAGCTGCTGCCGCGCCTGCAGGCCCGCTACTACTCCATCGCCTCCTCCTCCAAGGTGAGGGCTGGCCCTGCCCTGCCCGCCACAGTGGGGGCCTCGCCCTGCTCACGGCAGGCAGAGCACAAGGATTGGAGGCGGCACCGGAGCTCTGAGCCCCGAGCCCCAGTTCCAGCCCCAGCGCAGTCCCAAATGCCTCTCCAGACTGTGGACTCAGTGGGGCTCACCTGTGAGATTCCCAACATCTGTCCAGCCCTGGTCCCCAGAGCCAGTGTGGGAAGCCGCTGGGGCGGAGGCCTCTGAGGTTTGGGCATCAGGTGGGCGGGAAGAGGCCCTGGTGGACAGGGATGGCTGCAAACAGGACGTGGTGTGGGGCTGGGCAGGGCCGTCGGCAAGGGCTCACACGGCCCTCCCCACAGGTGCACCCCAACTCCGTGCACATCTGCGCCGTGGCCGTGGAGTACGAGACCAAGGCCGGCCGCATCAACAAGGGCGTGGCCACCAGCTGGCTGCGGGCCAAGGAGCCTGCCGGGGAGAACGGCGGCCGTGCGCTGGTGCCCATGTTCGTGCGCAAGTCCCAGTTCCGCCTGCCCTTCAAGGCCACCACACCCGTCATCATGGTGGGCCCTGGCACCGGGGTGGCCCCCTTCATAGGCTTCATCCAGGAGCGGGCCTGGCTGCAACGGCAGGGTGAGTGGGGGGCACTCGGGGTGGGGTGGTGACGAGTGGGAGCCCCGTGCTCACCCAGCCCCTGCCTCGCAGGCAAGGAGGTGGGGGAGACGCTGCTGTACTACGGCTGCCGCCGCTCCGATGAGGACTACTTGTACCGGGAGGAGTTGGCGCAGTTCCATAAGGACGGCGCGCTCACCCAGCTCAACGTGGCCTTCTCCCGGGAGCAGCCCCACAAGGTGAGGCAGGCAGGCACCCATGGAGGTGGGGACGGGGCTGGCAGGGCCCCAGCCACAGTGCGCTACTCATGGCGCCACCCTTGGCCCCAGGTCTATGTCCAGCACCTGCTAAAGCGGGACGGAGAGCACCTGTGGAAGCTGATCGAGGGCG
>PVKP010040911.1:0-19131 GCA_004027715.1 Plecturocebus donacophilus
AACATATCTGGTGGGACTCTGTGTAATCTCTCCCTCTGTCTTGGTTCTTAGCCCTCAGTTTGTAAATATGAAGAGGTCTGCCCCATGTTCTTCTGACTATCATCTTGTGTCTCTCAATGCTTAACTTCCTTCTCTTTAATCTCACTGTTGTAAGATGGCTTTGTCAAGACCACCGATGCCTGTGTGAGCGGATCTTGTGGATGGTTTTCAGCCTCATCATCATCCTCCTCTCCTCACTGGGGCCTCCCGCCTGGCTTCCCACATGTCAGTGTTCTGTCGTCTTTCTTTTTTTCCCCCTCGCCTCTGTTGCCTCCTACGGGTTCCATCTGTACTGTGATTCTTACACTTTCCTGGCAGATCTGTGCTGAAGTCTCAGCTACCATGAAATAGATTTCTCCAGAGAAGTCCCTTTCCCCGAGCTCTCCATCTAGTCCTCTCTACCTGGATATTGCACTGCACATCAGATTTGGCACTTCTGATTTACAGATGTCTTCATCTTCTCTAAATTGGCTTGTCTTCCTGTTTTGTACTTGCCACCTAGTGTTCTTGCCAGTCAGCCAAGGTAGAACTTGGGAGTCATCTTTTATTCTTCACCGTCCTGCATCTGCTTTGATATTTCCTGAATCACCGCACCCTCTCCTTACTTCTGTTCCCGTCACTGCTTGCTGGGATTCATGCAGGAGCTATGGAACCTCCCTCTTGCTGATCTTTTTCTTGGCTGTCTGTCTTCCACATGGTTAACAAAATGATCTGTTTAAACTCAGGTCTGATCTCATCATTCTCCTGTTTAGAATTTTTCAGTGACTCTCTTCATCGGTAGCAGTGGTTTGAATTCCACGAATCTGTTAAAAAAAAAGTTGGAAGACTACTGTTGTGTCGCCAACTCTTAATTTTTCTAAATAAGAATATTGGACGAAAAAGGAATTGACCGTTTACCATCTTTTCATTAAATAAGCATATTTCAACACTTAAAAAAGGCGCAATTTTGAACGGAAGATAAAAAGACCACAGTGCTGTGGCTAAGTGTGTAGAGTCCACTGAGCCACTCACCTGGTTGACTGTGGTAGGTACTTAGTAAGCTCTTCTATAAGATGGGGACATTAACAGTGACTACTCATAGAGTTGCTGTGAGGATTAAATGCAGTATGCATCCTTAGGGGACAGCTTGGCTACACAGCCCTCAAAACTATTAGAATACATGGCAGGTATTTCCCCAAGAAGGGAAGGTGATACAGTACACTACAGTTTCCTCCTTGGTGGCACTTTTTTATAAAGAGATCCTGTCACTGCAGGATGGAGCCCAAGTTCCAGCAGGGCAGCTGAAGCCGTCTCTGGCCCGCCTGCCTTTTCGTTCTAGGCTCCAGTCCTGTAAAATGGGATGAAGAACATTTCTTTGTTCAGTTTAAATCCTTTAAGTACTTCAGTATACATGCATAGCAGTTTCTATCTTTGGAGTGATGATCGCACTTAGCATTATTTGTGATTAATTGAATTTTAACAGCCTTTCAAATCTTTAGGCAGATGTGTACAGAATACTGATGTGTATCATAACGTTTCAAGTATTTTGAAGCATGACTATTAGTGGTATCTGACAATTCTAGGGTCTACGTGTTTTCGTTTCTCTTGACTATTGTAGAAAACCTTGGGTCTGCAGGGTGCATTCGGTGATTCTGTAGCTTGGAGGGCTTGGTCGGAAGCACAGACTGCTGGGGCCAAGGACTGTGGTGGTGACAGTTTCTTGGGGACCACATTTGAGCTTCACCCACCTTGGTGACCAAGGAAGCAATTCTGCCTCCTCAGTCCCCAGACCTGTGGTCCACTGTGTCCTCTCAGGGGTTCCCTTAGAGACTGGAGCAACATTTTGTCACCAACAAGATTGTGAGTTTCTTGAAGTCAAGAAACTTGAAGGGTTGTTCTGTGTTCCTTTTCTAGCACATGCCTCGCCCATGAGTGAATATTGACCAAATCGAACTTCCATTTCTCTTCCTTGAAATTGCCAAAATGCAGAGTACTTCGCTGTTTTCAACTTGGTAGTGAAGTGGAACGGTTCTGCTTTAGCAGTGATACTGTGTGAAACTTGTGTTTATGTACATTTGCATTTTAAATGAGCAGCCAAGAGACACTTTGCGAGCGGTGGCACCAGTAGTCTCAAAATCATTGGTATGGCGTATTGGTGGATTTTAGAGATTAGGTCAGACTCTGTCAAATGATCCTTTCTAGTGGTACATTTTAGAGAGTTTCAAAAGAGTTTTCAGCCAACATATTACATGGAAAGGAATACTGAATTTTATTGAATCCCTTGAGTACTGTGGCATGTTGGGTTTGATTTAACAGTTGGAATATTACATGGTAACTTCATTTAAATGAATTCACAGCCATAGGAAAAATGTTTGATTTTAAAGATATAACCAAAATTGAAACTGCAGATTTTTAAAGCAGTGAAATATTAGAAAATAGTGAATAAATAAATAAATGTTTCTTTAACAGGGGCTAAATTATTATTTTGCTTTCAGGAACCAGGAAGAGATTGTTTTCTTTGGCTTTCAAGTGTTGTTATAGTGTAATTGTTTCTTAGCTTCCTTAAGGTGCCCCTTGAATGCCTGAAGTAATTCACTGAAATCAGTGGCTTCAAGGCATCAAAGAGCTTTTGTGTATGGAGTAGCCACCAAGCAGCTTCAGTGAGGGCTTCACATTGAAGCCCCCTTTGAGGACGTGCCTGACAGGTTTCCATGGACTTTTGTGTCCTTGTAGTATGTAGTATGGGTGCCAGCGTCTACCCTTCATCCCTAACATGGGTCTGGTAGATAGATTGGTGAGAATGCCTACTGCTTGTTCTGAAAGTTAGCCCTGGGGGTGTCAAGCTGCTTGGAGATGAGGCCAAAAGCTCACCCTGTGTGGCCACAGCAGAAGTCCAGCCAGTGCTCCTAGCACCACCCATGTGGGGAACAGGCCCAGTAGTGTGACCAGGCTGGTGCCTACATCACTGACCCAATTTCAAGATTGTAGCCTCCTGGAGGTTTTTTTCAAAAAACAAAACAAAGGTTGGCAAGAGTAGCCAAAGGACAAGAGATTGTCAAGGGTGACAATGGGATGCCACCGCTCGTGGATTGTGACATGTTAGGGAGATGGCACTGCGGCGTGCTTGCCTGGGTCAGGTTTGGTGGCATTCTGCCTTCAGTAAGACCCTACATGCTATATCCATCTGTCAGTGAAGTTTAGAAGACTGTAGTACACGTTTTTAGTAGGAAATGATGAGGAGATTTAGGGAAAGATGATAGTAAAAGTGAAAATCTTTAACATAAGAGGATATTTTTGCATGGAGACAATGATCAATTTCTACCCAAACAGTATCTATTTGTTATTTAATGATTCTGCCTGGAAGCAAAGGGGTGGGCTGAATCTTTTGGAGGTCTTTTCCAGCCCTAAATTATTTTCTTCACCTACAAAGCAGGTAAAGTTTCTGTCACAACTAGTGAAATTGCTATGCAGTGACATGAAAAAGGCAATTTGATCATAAGTGTTTGCTTGTTAATTAAATAAAATTTACTTACTCTACTTAGAGATAGAATGTACATGAGGATCTAGCTCTAGATATGTCGCAATTTATTTGACTTTTTTTTTTTTAAATGTTTTGGGCTACGATTTAAAAAACTGATTAAAGAAAGCAGAAGAGGAAATAAATGGGACATTAATTACAATATTTTGTAACCTGTCTCTAAGCAGCAAACAGTTCACTTGTTTAGTTTGAGTGCTAATTTTGTTTTTATGAATAGGCAAGGACAAATTACTTTAACTCTCCTATGCAGTTACCGCTGTGATGAGATGAACTACATGCTATTTTAGAATCTCAGGGAAGGTTTAGCAACACAGTTATGATGCTTTTCATGGACAAACAAGTCTTGATGTTTTTTTCCCAGTTGGCAGTATATTGATAACTACCTTCATGAGTGTGATATTTACACAGGTATATATGTATGTGTAGAGATATGTAGATAGCATATAAATTAACTTCTCGTGCATACATGCTTTTATCATGTTAAAACATTTAACAAGTTTCTAAGGGATTTATCTTAGAATACCTTTTATTACCAAGATTCCCTGGTATATTTAAATAAAGATATATCTACAGCTATCCTGCCTATCTATCTATCAATCTATCTATCTATCTGTCTTCTTCAATGTAAAATGTCTCATGTAAAGTCCATCCATATGTCCCTGTGGTGTTGCATTTCTGTCTTCTAGCCACTTTCTCGTGTGGCAGGGATGGGGTTTGCTGATATGACCAGGCCCTTAGGACAGCACCTCTGACTCCTCCTGCACGTGGGTGACGATTGCACGCCAGGTCCTGACCCTAAGGATTAAACAAGACGTCAGGGAACTCATCCTGGATTGGATTTAGAAGGCTAGATTAGGAGCCATCTGGGACGGAAGCAAGCTTCTTTCTGCACAGGCTCGGAGCTGCCTGTGGAGCAGGGTGGAGGAAGGTGGCTGGTGGGGAGGGCGGCTGGTGGGGAGGGCAGCTGCATGGTCAGCAAATTATAAAGGACCAGTGTATTCAGCATTAAACCAGAGGTAGCATGTTTGATGTTATTGAGCCACTCAGAAGAATTTAGAAAACACTTTACATTATAGCATCTATTCACTTCGAGGATCTTTTAGCTGCATGTTGTAGGGCTGGGGACAGTGATGACGAGAATATCCACAGGAACGAAAGCAGCAGTTTCTGTTGTTTTTACTTTGGAGTGGGTTGGGAGTACAGCAGGGCTGCCCAGTTACTTGTGATATCGTGGATGTAAACCATTGTCATGGGCTGTAAATGCCCCTGGGAGACAGAAGGCCCTGCACCCTTTCCTGTGAACTTCTTTACTTCCGGGGAAAGCCTGTTGCTGTTCCTGCCTGCTCTGGCCCGGAAGGTTGACTCGTTTGCTATGCAAGTCCCCGGCTCCCCAGGTGCAGGTGCCTGTTGCAAAACAAGAAGCAATGGTGGCAAAATGAACACCTCCCTAAATTAAACCACAGAGATTAGGACCAAACTATTAAAAATACGATCTTCGAATGGTATGGCCTTGTTTATGAGTGTATTTTGGCATTGTGTTCAAACCAAAGTTTATTCCAGCCAATTTAATGTACTCTTCTCTAATAACAGCTCATAGATCAGAAATTGTCCCTCTTTTAAACCTTCCCATCCATATCAAACAAAATGACATTGAGGTTAAAAGGGGCCCTTTCTCTAAATGAAAATACAATACTTATCCTATATAATTTTGGAGGGCCCAAAGATAGGAAAACAATGTATTTGTAAGAATTATATTAAACAATCTTCATTTGATAAACAGTACCTTACAATCAATCCTAATGCTATCTGTCAAACTTGAATGAGAGCAGTTTCAGCATCAACTCTTGAACAGTAGGTAACAAGAGAGTACCCAAATCTGCTCTAAAGGGAGCAGCACTGGCTGATGTTCTGCCGAGTCTCTAGGTGTTCAGGACCTGATTACAGGGAAAACAGAATCAAACAGGCAGGTGTTCTGGACCCAAGCCCTCACATGGTGACCTGCCTCCCTCCTGGGAGCCTATTGTCCCCCCAGGGGCTTTTGGATCCCTGTGGATTTTGGGCAGAGTCCCAGGAGCCAAAGGACCACTTGGGAAAGGCTGAAACTTGGCTTCACACTCAGCTAGCTTCTGTCTGTAGTGGTCGTGTTCTTTCTGGAACTCATGAGCACTCTCTCAGTGGACATGGCAGCCATCCAGCCTTCCTGGGCCCTTTTCTCATAGAAGGGGATCTCTCTCTGAAAACTGCAAGTGTCTTCCTTCAATTTCCAGTGGTTGCAGGTCTGACACATGCGGTTTAAGTACTCATGTGCCTTGCGAAGTCTCTGATCTAGGTCCAGGCAGTAGTCATCCTCCTCCGTGGACTCCTACTGAGGCCCCATCATGGGTTCTCAGTGCAGTTCAGGCAGAGTGGAAAGCTCCAGCTGTAGCTTTGCGAGTTCCTTCCCCAGCTGTGCCCTTGTGCCCTGCAGAGAGGCTTGCTCACCAATCAGACTTTGGATTTGTGCTGTACATTCTTTACTCCTTTGGAATTCTTCCCACAATTGCATATCTGCTGCTCCAGTCTTTCCTTCAGGACATTTGAAGGATGCACCTAAGTCACCATCACCGTCCACATACTTTGGAGGAACTTGTGGCCAGAACACTAGGGGACCACCATATTCTGCTTCCCTGTTCCCCTTCATTGCCAAGTCCCTATCCTTCACATGGTCTCTACTGCTCTCCAGCAGATGCAGGACGCTTGGAGGGGTGTGCGGGACAGGGAGGTCATTCGCCTCACTCCAACATTTGTGGCCTGTTCTGTTACTGTCTTTGCCTGCTCTGGCCTTTTCGTCTTCTCTTTCTTGACTGTAAGCATTGCTTCCATCTCACAATTTCTTGGTTGGGCAGCCCTGCAGGTTGCTGATAGCCAATTCTGTCATTCAGATCATCTGTGCTTTGCCCCGGAAGAGCTTCTCCATCATGCTGTGAAGCATGTGGGACCTGTTTTGTTCAGTCACTTGGGGAAATTCAGGAGGCCTGCTTTTCTGTGCTTTTTTCAGAAGCTCACCTAGTCCTGGCAGGAAGACCTGCTCGTTTCATTTGGAACCCTCAAGCAGAGGGTTTGGAGTGATCAAGGACTGGCCTCTGGCATGGGTGACATTATGCTACCACTGGCCTGGGGTGCTAGCCGCATCTTGGATCTGGCCATTCTGTGGACCTCATCCTGGGCTGAATCCCTTTGGGCTGACTCTTCTTTTCTTCCCACTGTATGCCATGAACTTAAAGTCCACCACAGCAGTGCACATCCAGATCACCCAGGATATCCATAGGTTCGCTGGTACTAGTTTCAAGATTCTGTACATCACTAGTACTGCTGCCCACAGGGGGCCAGCAGCAGCTGATGAGGCATTGTGTGGTGGGCAGCAGGCCCTCTGTTGCTGCCAAGGGCTCTGCCACCATTTGCCAGTGGCCTGTGGGCCACAACTGACCACTCAGAACCCTGTGGAGGGTACCATTTCTAACACAAACAAGGGCTGCCATGATAGATGTGTGAGAAATAATACAGTACTATACATAAAATGCTTGAAAGCGTATTTGGCTAAGACGTGTTAGCTAATATACTCATGATCCTCAACAACAAAATAATAGTAACCTAATACACCTTTATAACTCACTGGAACATGTCCCTCTTTTGTGCTTTCTTCAGCCACAGAGACTTGGAAAGGTGAGGCACTGACCAAAAGGGGACTCTGCTATTCTGCAGCCGCCTCTTCACATACATGGAGATTTTGAGAGCAGGGGCCTGGAGGGGAATAACAGAGAAGTCATGTCAATTTTAGGTTTTTCAGTACATATAATAGAAATGTTTACACAGTTCTATAGTCTATTAAGTGTGTCATGGCATTACATCTGAAACACAAGGTGCATCCCTTAATCAAAAATACTTTAGTGTCAAAAAATGCTATGATCGCTTGAGTCTTCAGTCAGTTGGAATCATTTTGCTGGTGGAGGGTCTTGCCAATGGCTGCTGACTGATCAGGGTGGTGGTTGCTGGAGGTTGGGATGGCTGTGGTAGTTTCAGAAAATTGGACAACATTCAGGTTTGTCCCATCAGTTGACTGTTCCTTTCATGAAAGATTTCTCTATAGCCTGTGATGTTATTTGATAGCCGTTTACCCATAGTAGAAATGTTTTACAAAATTGGAGTTAATCTTAAACCTGCCACTGCTTTATCAACTAAGTTTATGTACTGTTCTAAATCCTTTGCTTTTGTTTTGACATCTTTGATGGCATCTTCACCAGGAGTAGATTCCATCTCAAAAAGACAGTTTCTTTGCATATCCATAAGAAGCACTTTCTCATTTCTTCAGTATTTATCATGAGATTGCAGCAATTCAGTCACATCTTCAGGCTCCACTTCTAATTCTGGTTCCCTTGCTATTTCTACCACCTGCAGTGACTTCCTCCACTGAAGTCTTCAGCCCCTCAAAGCCATTCATGAGGGTTGGAATCAACGTCTTCCAAACTCCTGTTAAGGTTGATATTTTGACCTCCCCCCATGAATCATGAATGGCCATAATGGCATCTACAGTAGTGAATTCTGTCCAGAAGGTTTTCAATGTGCTTAGTCCAGATACATCAGAGGAGTCATTATCTATGGCAATTCTAGCCTGATGAAATGTATTTCTTTAATAATAAGACTTGAGTGTGAAAATTACTCCTTGATCCATTATGGGTTGTGGAATGAATGTGTATCAGGAGGCATGAAGACAACATTCATTTCCTTGTATGTTAACATACAAGGGCTGGTCCCTCTGCAGGCTCTTGGGAGGATCCCGGCTTGTTCAGCCTCAAGCGTCTGAGGTCCTGTCTTGCTGCATCACTGTGCACAGATTTCCCTGCCTCCTTTTTCCACATTTTGAGGACCCTGTGATTTCCTTGAGCTCATCTCAGTAATCCAGGACAGGATTCTTATTTGGAGGTCAGCTGACAGGCAGCCTTCATTGAACTTTGCCCTGTAATGCAGCATACTCACAGGTTCTGGAGAGGAAGATGTAGACAGCTTTGGGAGGTCATTGTTCTACCTACCACAAAGCTCTTATTAGGTGGTTAGTCTTCTTTTTCAACTTGTTAACTTACCTTTTTCTGGTATCAACTGTTTTTGGCTAATGAGATGTTCCTACACTTTATTCGATATTCTCTGTCACTTTCCTCAAACATGTCCCTCAATGGGCAGTGATACCATTTTTCTCCAATTACAGCTGAAGTTGGCCTTTGAAGGTGGATTCAGGAACTTGGTAATTGCATTTATGCTTACAGTTTCAGGGAGTCCTGGGCTCTTATCTAAAGATCCCACTGCTGCAGGCCTTCGTCTTTGTTGGTTGGTATCAAAAGAAGGGGAGCGAATGGTGACTCGAGGCCTTCTTTCTGGGCTGCTTTGTGCTTCATTTGTTTTGGATGCAGGTCCTGGGCTTGGAATTAATTGCAAACAGGTCTTAGACTTCTCAGAAGTGGTACAAGGCTGTCAGATGCTCTTTTCACCCAACACAGTTTAAGCAGCTGAGTTGTATTTCATCCACTGACAGGAAAATCCTATTCTTGAGCTTCAAAATGTGAACAACTTAGGGAAGTCTTCGGGCCAAGATCTCACAGGTGGACAATCATCAGACACTGATAGTATCTTAGATGGTAGCTCCTTGTTGGAATTCCTGTCTCCTGCATTCAGATTAGCTTGGTTCTGGGTACTCACCACCCACTGTTGATACCTGTGTTTGTTTTCTCAGGTCCGGGCCCACCAGCTGGTCTTGCCACCTTGCGATGTCGTGATCAAAGCCGTTGCTGACTATGTCCGCAACATTCAGGACACCTCTGACTTGGATACCATAGCTAAAGATGTTTTCCAGCATTCACAGGTAAAAAAACAAAGAAAGAAACAAACAAAAACAATAAAAACAACAGATTTATGGGATAGGACTTTGCATAGTGGTGTGGCCAGGTTTGGAAGAAGGAGACTTGAGGGTGCAAGCTGACTGGATGGGTCTGAGAGCTCTTGCTTATCTCGTCAGGCTGCTGGAAGAAAGCTGCAGGTTGCAAAGCCAGATGCTGAGGTAGCCTAGCCATGCTCCCTGCCAGCCAAGAAGTCCCAGCCGCCTCACCCAGCTTTTCCAGCCTGAATAAAAGGAGGGAGATTCAGGTAGATGGTTGGTGAGGTCTCTGCTGCTCCTAAGTTCTTGATCTCAACTTAATAGGATCTGTATTGCAGAGTTTTCAAACATGAACTATATCAAGTCAGTCATATGGTGTTACAAATCTCTGAATTTGTCTCTTTTCCTTCAGGTGATGGTCAGGGATTTTCTTCTGTTTTAGGGAAGTAGGCGTGCCAACAAGTTGGCATCAGTGTAATAGGCGAGGCTCTGTGGAACTCCTGCTGTGTCTCTAGAGAGCTGAAACCCTGGGCAGGCACATCCTCAGTGTGTTACTGCCATCCATTCCCTTGGTGCAGATGGCTTGAGATTCATCTCTGGGCCGGACCAGAGACAGAGCAGAGTGGAAGTCAGAGAAGTCCTAGAGCTAGAACCCAGGGCCCTGACTACCACTGTGGAGTTCTGCTCTTTTAACTACCTTGCTTTAAAAGAATTCACATTTGGTTTGATGTTTTTGTAATAATCTCTATATTCCCTAAAATTTTTAATGTCATTCTAAATTCTTATCTAACTTGAAAAGCTGCAGATTATTATATATGTGCTGAATTATAAAAATATTGTGATACACATGACCAGTGGCACACTAATTTATGAAGGTTGTCCTGCCTTTATTTCAGTCTAGAACAGATGACAAAGTTATTCGATTTAAGAGAGCAATTGGATATTATTCAGCGACTAGTAAGCCTATGTCTTTTCATCCACCACATTACTTAGGTAAGTAAATAAAAGCCTCTCTGTGATCAATATTGACCATATGATAATCCAAATAGAGTTAAATATTCACCATATAATCTTGTAGGTTTATGCTTTTGAAACATGATTTTCTGTAATTATAGCCAAACTTCCTAGGCAGACTCAGTAGCAATCCCTGAAAATATTGAGGAGGAAGAGAAGACTTAATAGCCTTCATAGGTTGTAGAAGAATCAGAGGGCATCATGCAGATGAGGCAGCAGGTTGAGGGGATGTTGATGTCTTGGTGTCTCTGAGATACCGCTTCTAAGTAAAGAATTGCCTGAGGACATAGAAGGGCCTCCACAACTGCAAGTGACTTCATAAATGCGATGTGTTTGTAGTTTCTCTTTCTTTGATTCCTGCCTTTTTTTTTTTTTTTTAATTCTTTTTTGTTGTTGTTGAGTAGAATCTTGCTCTATCACCCGGGGTAGAGTACAGTGGCGTGATCTTGGCTCACTGCAACCTCTGCCTCCCAGGCTCAAGTGATTCTTGTGCTCCAGCCTCCTGAATAGCTGGAATTACAGGCATGCACCACCATGCCCAGCTAAATTTTGTATTTTTAGTAGAGACGGGGTTTTACCATATTTGCCAGGCTGGTCTTGAATGCCCAGTCTTAAGTGATCTGCCCATCTCAGTGGATCAAAGTGCTGGGATTATATGCATGAGCCACCATGATCGGCTTGCGAAAGTTCAGAGATTTGAAATTGGGGAATAAAAATATTTATAAGCTGTCAGCCCGAAGCCTGCTTCATATTAACCATCTTCTGGAGGTTATAAAGCGTCAAACCGTAAGTAGAAGTATGAGAAATAGATACCAACTCTCGTTTAAATTGTGTTGTTTGCTTCAGATAAGTTAACAAAAGAATGCATGTTCAAGAGACTTTTTATTTATTTGAGAAGACTAATTCCATTATTAAAAGTGACCCTAAGAGCTGTACACTTCATTTATTCAAGTATAGTGTCTGCTGTGTGCTAGGAACTGGGCATCAGAGATAGAGGCATGGCACTGACTTTGGCTGCCTGTGTATGTGGCTGGGTGCTAGACAAGGAAACATGACCTGTGCCGATGCCCTGTAATAAAGGAGGTATGTCTTGTAACCTGGAGACTGGCATGGGTAGAGGCCAGGACTGTTTGGCCTGGGCCTCCTCACTGCGAGGTCAGTAAATGGCCGCAGCTCCCAGTGGGGCTCTTGGCTGCTTTCTTGCTCCCCTCCAATCCATTTTCTTCCCAGCAGCCAAAGTAATGGTTAAAAATGGCAATGGGACTGTGCTACTCCCATGCCTAGAACTCCCCATTGGCTTCCCATCACACTTGGAATAAATTCCTAACTGCTTACCTTGCATCCTCCCCATGATCTGAGACCACTGGCTCCTCACTCCTGAGTGCAGCCTCCTTTCTTGCCTTGCATGAATCGAGCTAGCTTCTGCCTTGGGCCTGTGGGCCAGCTGTTGTGCGTGGAGGGCTTTCTCTGACCAGCTTGTGTTTGTGCCCTTCTAATTTGTGAGATCCAGGCTGTAACGTTCTCTAAGGTCTGCCTGGCTTTAAATCTCTGCACACACCTTAGCTTCTGTTTTTTACCACTACCACCCTTTCCCTTGTCACTCCCCACAGTGTAGTCTAGGGTAATGAGGGCCTATTAGTCACCTTTACTCTTGTATCTCCAGTGGATAAATATTTGAATGAATTGATCCACTTGGTTTTTTAATCAAGAGAGTGAAGTGATGAGATGTGTTTTAGGATTTTCTTGGAAAAGGGGCATAGAGCATTGGCAGGAGGGAGACTAGTTGTACACTGTTTCATCCGGTAAGGTGAGGCATATGGGACCAGATTGCGATATGTCTGCTGTATATCCTACACACACAAGAAGTCTAATATTTGCTTGTGGGGATGATGGGGAGCATGAACATTGCCACCTGGGGCCTACTGCCTTCTGACCTTGGGCTCCCTATTTTATTAGAATGGGGTCATTATGTGAATATTAAAAGAAAAGGCATATGTAAAGTGCTTTAGTGAAGTACTTGTTCAATCATTCAATTCCCTTTTAGGTCATTCTGCCTATAAGAATAACAGATACTGTCTGATAGTAGATACTGTCATTATTCCGATTGGCAGAATGGCCTCAATCGGCACTGAATGATTGGGCATTGGCATGAGCAGTGAGGGGCCTGAAAGGAGTGTACAGGTGGGGTGGGCAGTCTCCTATGTTTCTCCAACGCTGGGCTCCTGTGGGACAATCTGTATGGCAGGTATAGTTTAGAAAGTCCTTAGAGTGTACTTGGGACTAAAAAATCTACTTAGGAGAAAATTTGGAAGATAAGTATGGAGAACCAGCACACTTAATTAACATTTGGCATTGATCTGGGCTCCTGATAATCACGAAGATGTTTTGAATAGGCAAGGTGAGTTAAGTTTGAATGTCTTAAAAATATGTTCTGTCAAATGCTTTTGTGTTTTTATCAGATTATTAATATTTTAGGTAAGTGTTTTAGAGATAAAGTTTACTCAGAATTTAGTATTACTTTCATTTTCACTACTCAGTGGTTTATGGAGAACAGGAAAGTAACTGGTAGAGTTTGGGATGATAGTTTTAGGCAGGTTAGTGTACGTGTGAACTGCCTGTAAATCCTCCTGTACAGCATTTCCTGATGTTTCTGGCTGTTGCAGAAATGAGGGTTGTATGCAGAGAGACTAACCAAAAATACAGGCACAGAATGACAGCCAGGCAGGAAGTTTGGGCAATGTAGAATTTCAGGATGAGTGTTAGGCAGCCTGGAATGGCAGGAGACAAGCCTGGAGAGAGGATTCAGGCAAGATTGGGAAGGACGTTTTGTTTCAAGCTACATACACACAATTCAGAACTAGCAGAAATGGATTCTTGTAAAAATAACTTTAGTTTTTTTTTCCTGATAACTCTGAAGAAGCATAAGTTATATTAACTTTCATTGATATTTACCCCTGCATACTACTGGGATCCTACCAGTGAAACTAACAGGATAAGGACTGGAATCTAAGATGAAAGTCTAGAAGGAACAACATGGAGTCGGGGGGAACTTTTCTGGCACCCCAAGTTAGAACCCCATATGTATTTTCCGTAGAGATATTTTTATAAGTAGTAGATAGGTCTTTGGTGATTTGTCATAGGATCTAACCACAGTCCATTATGTTATTCTACAGGAAAATAATTCGGAATTTTGAACAACCTATGTAGGGGATATTAGTTTCTTGTTATATTAGAATTTATCTTATTAATCATTCAGAAATTGGAATGTGTATAGAGTTTTGAAGAAATTTTAGGGTAATCATATAAGCTTAGAGCATGGCAAAAAACGTGGGGCTAGTTGATCTAGCCAGAGGTTTCCAAACTTGGCTAGAATTTTAGATTCCACCTCAAATCTGCTATTTCAGGATCTTAATTGGGCCTTAGGAATTTATATTTTTTAAAAAGAAATGTTCCTAGCTAGGTACCACTTGGCCTGGCTTTTGGGAACCACGACCCATCCTCTGTGCTTTTCCTTGTAAACCTGTAAATCTGTCTGCAATACTGAGAAAAGTACCTTAGATCTCTAAGTACTGGGTAGTATAGAGTTCATAGGAGGACACACATACACACACATGCGTGCACACAATACAGTCTCTCAGAAATCTATGTGATGCATACTTATTTTTTTTAAGAATTCACTATGTCATAATTACTAAGCAAGGACCTGCCTATCTGGAAATGATTGCGATTTGTTCTTTCTATCACAGCATGTAAAATCTGCTATAGCTCACCAGGAAATCACCAATCTAAATAAAAGCACAGATAAGATATGTCATAGTTGAGATTTCAAAATATTTATTTCCCTGGTTAAACCAGTAGCTCCAAAATCATTGGTGGAATTTATAAAAGTAACAAGTAACACAAGTGTTGGGGTCTCATCTCAGATCTGTGGGCACAGATTCTGTGTGCAGATAAAACTGAGGCTGAAGAAGTACCCAGTGTGTCATTGACCTTCCCTCAGTGAAAAAAGTAAATGAGCGCTCCTACTACACATTTTAATGACATATTCGTTAGAGTGGTTAACATACAAAACACCAACAACATGACATGCTGGCGAGGATCGGATCCGTTACTAATGGGATTGCAAAAACGGTACAACTATTTGGGAAGACAGCTTTGCACATTTGTACAAAATTCCCAATTATGTTTGTTGGTGTTTGCCCAAGGAAGTTGAAGACTTAAGTCTACATAAAAACCTGCACACAGATATTTAAAGCAACTTTATTGATAATTGCCAACACTTGGAATCTACCAAGATGTCTTCAGTAGGTCAGTGGGGAAATAAAGTTTGGTATATCTAAGCAATGGAATATTATTCAACACTGAAAAGCAATGAGCTGTCAAGCCATGAAAAGACACAGAGGAACATAAAAATGAAAGAATCCAACCAGAAAAGGTTACATACTATGCAATTCCAGCTATAGGACATTCCAGAAAAGGCCAAAAGTATGGAGGCAGGAAAAAGATCAAGGGTTGCCAGAGGTTGTGGGGAGGGAGGGATGATTAGGCAGATTTTTAGGGCAGTGAAACTATTCTTTATGATACTGTAATGGTGGACACATGGCATTATACATCTGTCCATATCCAGAGAATTTACAGCAACAAGAGTGAACCCTAATGTCAGCTATGGGCATTAGGTAATCATAATGCAGCCAGGTTTGGCTCATTGGTTGGGACAAATGTTAATCCTACCAATGCAAAGTGTGATTCTGTAACCTTGAAACTACTAAAAAAAAAAGTCTATTAATTTTTTTTTTTTTTAAACCTTGTTGATTTGTGCATTTCATGGCAGGCAGTGTGCTGGGTATAGGCTACCAGGTATAGGCTGGTATACCAGGTATAGCCCCTGGTATAGGCTACCAGGGAATCCTGCAGGAAAGAGAACAGGAACCTCAAGGAAGACCAACCGGATTGAATCAATCTAAGACTAAAGTAGCTGATTCTGATTGATTGGATTATTGTTGAGAGTCGGGTTTGGGGGTTCAGTAGGCATCTGGCAAGGTGTCAATATGGGATGAAGTTTATTCCATGCAGAGGAGGTGGCATGTGAAATGTCCTGAGGTGGGAGGACATGGTAAAGAAGAAAAAGAAGAATGTGGCTGAAGCACAGAAAGCGGGAGAGTAGTCATATTGATGCTGAGAGCTGCAGTGCAGTTGTGGGCACCACCTTGGATTTTTGACTTTACTCTCTTAGAACATGAAAGTTCATGGAAGAATTTTTACCTGTAAAAAAATGATTCTGTAACTATCATACTGTAATGTGTTTGTCTTAGAACATTACTAATATCTTACTTAGCCCTCTTATATGTCTTCTCTGGTTGCATTCCTCTACTCTCTACCACCCTCACTTTTGTATTAGTCATTCCTGTGCTTCTCTGTATAATTTTATCACGTCTGTATCTCTGGATACTAAATAGTTTCATTTTGTTTGTTATGAATTCATATAGCATGTACTCTTCTGACTTGCCTTCCTTTTTTTTTTTTTAATTGTTCTTTAGGTTCTGGGGTATATGTGCAGATCATGCAGGATTGTTGCATAGGTACATATATGGCAAGGTTTGCTGCCTTCATCCCCCCATCACCTACATCTGGTATTTCTCCCCTCATTATCTCTCCCCACCCTCCACTGTCCCTCCTCTAGCCCTCCCAACTGACTGCAGTATGTGATGTTCCCCTCCCTGTGTTCACGTGTTCTAATTGTTCAGCACCCACCTATGAGTGATAACATGTGATGTTTGGTTTTCTGTTCTTGTGTCAATTTGCTGAGAATGATGGTTTCCAGATTCATCCATGTCCCTATGAAGGACATGAACTCATCGTTTTTTATGGCTGCATAGTATTCCATGGTGTATATGTGCCACATTTGCTTTATCCAGTCTATCATTGGACATTTGGGTTAGTTCCAGGTCTTTGTTATTGTAAACAGTGCTTCAATGAACGTACGTGTGCATGTGTCTTTATAATAAAACAATTTATAATTCTTTGGGTATATACCCAGTAATGGGATTGCTGGGTCAAATGGTATTTCTATTTCTAGGTCCTTGAGGAATTGCCACTGTCTTCCACAATGGTTGCACTAATTTACACTCCCACCAACAGTGTAAAAAGTGTTCCTTTTTCTCCACATCCTCTCCAGCATCTGCTGTCTCCTGATTTTTTAATGATCACCATTCTAACTGGCATGAGGTGGTATCTCATTGTGGTTTTGATTTGCATTTCTCTAATAACCAGTGATGATGAGCTTTTTTTCATGTTTGTTGGCTGTATAAATGTCTTCTTTTGAAAAGTGTCTGTTGATATCCTTTGCCTACTTTTGAATGGGTTTGTTTTTTTTCTTGTAAATCTGTTTTAATTCTTTGTAGTTTCTGGATATTAGCTCTTTGTCAGCTGGGTAGATTGCAAAAAATTTTCCCCATTCTGTTGGTTGCTGGTTCTCTCTAATGATTGTTTCCTTTGCTGTACAGAAGCTCTATAGTTTAATTAGGTCCCATTTGCCTATTTTGGCTTTTGTTGCCATTGCTTTTGGTGTTTTAGCCATGAAATCCTTGCCTATGCCTATGTCCTGAATGGTTTTGCCTAGGTTTTCTTCTAGGGTTTTTATGCTATTAGGTCTTATGTTTAGATCTTTAATCCATCTGGAGTTAATTTTAGTGTAAGCTGTCAGGAAGGGGTCCAGTTTCTGCTTTCTGCACATGGCCGGCCAGTTTTCCCAACACCATTTATTAAACAGGGAATCTTTTCCCCATTGCTTGTTTTTGTCAGGTTTGTCAAAGATCAGATGATTGTAGTTGTGTGGTATTGCTTCTGAAGCCTCTGTTCTGTTCCATTGGTATGTGTCTCTGTTTTGGTACCAGTACCATGCTGTTTTGATTACTGTGGCCTTTTAGTATAGTTTGAAGTCAGGCAGCATGATGCCTCCAGCTTTTTACTTAGGATTGTTTTGGCTATGGGGGCTCTCTTTTGGTTCCATATGAAGTTTGAAGTGGTTTTTTCCAGTTCTGTGAAGAAGGTTCTTGGTAGCTTGATAGGGATAGCATTGAATCTATAAATTACTTGGGGCAGTATGGCCATTTTCATGATGTTGATTCTTCCCAACCATGAGCATGAAATGTTTTTCCATCTGTTTGTGTCCTCTCTTATTTTACTGAGCAGCGGTTTGTAGTTCTCCTTGAAGAGGTCCTTTACATCTTTGTTAGTTGTATTCCTAGATATTTTATTCTCTTTTTAGCAGTTGTGAATGGGAGTTCACTTTTGATTTGGCTCTCTGTTTGTCTGTTATTGGTGTATAGGAATGCTTTTGATTTCTGCATATTGATTTTGTATCATGAGACTTTGTTGAGGTTCCTTATCAGTTTCAGGAGATTTTGGGCTGAGACAATGGAGTCTTCTAAATATACAGTCATGTCATCTGCAAATAGAGACAATTTGGCTTCCTCTTTTCCTAATTGAATACCCTTTATTTCTTTTTGTTGCCTAATTGCTCTGGCTAGAACTTCCAATACTATATTGAATAGGAGTGGTGAGAGAGGGCATCCTTGTTTTTTGCCAGATTTCAAAGGGAATGATTCCAGTTTTTGCCCGTTCAGTATGATATTGGCTGTGGGTTTGTCATAAATAGCTTTTATTATTTTGTGATACGTTCCATCAATACCTAGTTTATTGAGGGTTTTTAGCATAAAGGGCTGTTGAATTTTATCAAAGGTCTTCTCTGCATCTATTGAGATAATCATGTGGTTTTTGTCTTTGGTTCTGTTTATGTGATGAATTACGTTTATAGACTTGCGTATGTTGAACCAGCCTTGCATCCCTGGAATGAAACCTACTTGATCATGATGAATAAGCTTTTTGATTTGCTGTTGCATTCTGTTTGCATCTATGTTCATCATGGATACTGGCCTGAAGTTTTTTTTTTTGTTGTGTCTCTTCCCAGTTTTAGTATTAGGATGATGTTGGTCTCATAAAATGAGTTGGGGAGGATTCCCTCTTTTTGACTTGTTTGCAATAGTTTCATAAGGAATGGTACCAGCTCCTCTTTGTACATCTGGTAGAATTTGGCTGTGAACCCATCTGGACCTGGGCTTTTTTTGGTTGGTAGGCTATTAATTGCTGCCTCAACTTCAGCCCTTGTTATTGGTCTATTCAGGGTTTCAACTTCTTCCTGGTTTAGTCTTGGGAGAGTGCAAGTGTCCAGGAATTTATCCATTTCTTCCAGATTTACTGGTTTGTGTGCATTGAGTTGTTTGTAGTAATCTCTGATGGTAGTTTGTGTTTCTGTGGAATTGGTGGTGATGTCCCCTTTATCGTTTTTTATTGCATCTATTTGATTCTTCTCTCTTTTCTTCTTTATTAGTCTGGCTAGTGGTCTATCTCTTATCTTTTAAAAAAACCAGCTCCTAGATTTGTTGACTTTTTTGAAGGGTTTTTTTTTTTTCAGTTCTGCTCTCATCTTAGTTATTTCTTATCTTCTGCTAGCTTTTGAGTTTTTTTGATCTTGCTCCTCTAACTCTTTCAATTTTGATGATAGAGTGTTGATTTTGGACCTTTCTTTGCTCCATATGTGGGTATTTACTGCTATGAATTTCCCTCTAGACACTGCTTTAAATGTGTCCCAGAGATTCTG
>PVKP010040912.1:0-19126 GCA_004027715.1 Plecturocebus donacophilus
TATCTTATTAGATATATTAAGTATATCTATATGAAGAAAATGTGACAATTCCATTCAGTTATGTAATAATATTTTAACTTTGATAATATATTACAAATATTTCAGATTAACATAAACACTTAAAAGAGAAAAAACACTTAAGGTTTATTTTCTTCCCTGTAGATCTAGCTATTTATATTAAGTTGAACTTAACTCAGTTTCACAAGTTTGACAAGATAAACAGAAGAATTTGATGCAAGCTTATGTAGATTAAGCAACTGCAAATTTGTGACAAGCTATTTTTTTCTAATCAGAAGACAATGGTAGAATTTATTTCAATCCAAGAGACCTTTTTTCTTTAAGCAGAAAACCGCTAAATTCTCCAAAGCCTCATCTTTTTATAGATAAAGTGATTTTTTTTCTTGCCCACATCATAGCTTTTATGGTATTTTGGATTTTCATTTTCAATTCACAGAAGGGCTACTTCCACTTACAAGGCAGTGTTACACATTTTCAAACAATGAAAAATTACAAGGCATCAATCAGATCCATATGGAGATTGAGTTTCTACCATAAAACCTATAGTTTTGCCATACACTTAATAAATACAAGTAATACTAATGATGATCTCATACCCACTCATCACTACACCTAAATGTTTGCTGCAACATCCTCCACATGATTCCAATAGTCTGAGTAAGACTCACAAAAGCCAGGTCACTACACCAAATATACCATGCAGTATGGCATGGGCAGTTAGTTCCAGCAGATAGAACAAGCATCTTTTCCTGGACATTTCCTGTACAGTCTGATTGGCTCCCTGATGTTCCCCATTCACTCCAAGCTGCTTTTTCCCTCCTTCATTCAAAATTGCAGATTTCTCTCCCTGGTCTCAAGCTGCTGTCTCTATTGTTAAACTATATGCTTGACTTCCTACCACCCCACCATATTCTTTGGTGAAGTCTGTTTCGTCACGGAATCATTGAAGAACAAATCTCAGAAAAGAGTCTACCCCGCTCCTGTGTATAACATTAGATTTTAATGATATGAAAGAACAAAGTCCAATAGTTGGTTTGAAGAATGAGATCCCAGAAAGAAAATGAATGAAAGAAGAGAATGAATTAGTATATATTAAGAAATTTCCATTGCAGGCCATTCATTCCCTAGTTGCAGCCCTCTATCTCATTTTAAATGATAGGCTGCCTCAATTAACTTTTGGTGCAATATAAAAAAAGCACAGGAAACAATGAATATGTAGCAGTCAAGGCCTTAGATGATCCAGAAACCTTATATTAATCTCTTCCCCTACCAAAATTTGAGACCAAACGTGTTTGAGACTTGTATAGTTTGCTCATGTGATTTGACCTCATTTTATTTTCTCTGTCAATCCTTTGAATAAAATGATAATAATTCATGAAACAGTCAGGAAGTAAATACAGAATAAGAAAAAGGAAAATGGTCACAGACACGTACTGGACATTTTCTATACACCAGGCACTGTACTGAGAATTTTGCACACATTGGAATGATGCATCTCTATACTTCACAAACTATCTCTATACTATCACATTAAGTGAACCCTGCTTGTAAGAAGCAAACTCCAAAACACCTTCTTTCAGGTTATTGGTTAGTCACATAAGAATCAGCAAACATGACTTTCCTTTTTCCTTCAAGTCAAAAGGGCAAAAGGAGGAAAGTTTAACCACCACATAGTAATCTCCTAAAATGTAGAGTTCTGCGTAAACATAAGTCACCTCAAAAATCTCTGTGATGGGGCTAATCGATACCTCTGATGGGCTTATAAGCCTCCTACCATGCTTTGTGTTTATAGTGCATAGCAAGAACAACATATTTGTTGCTGTTGTTTTTTCCTCCCAGTAAACATTCTGGCTGTGGGATTTACAGGAAGAACACAAGATATAATGTTTGCATACTGAGATTTGCCAGTAAAATACTACCAAATCCTTTATTATTCCCCATTTTAAAAAATTCAGATCCTTCTGATTATACTCCATTACTCAACGAAATTTTACAGGAAATCAAAGACTTCGTTTTCAATGACTGAGGACAGTTAAACTTCCTTGAGTCTGAAACTTTGTGATGTATATTTCAAAGGTCTTTCTCAGTACATTTTTAGGTCGTGGTGTATTTATCAACCTAACAAAAGGATTAATGTACCTCTTTAATTTAATTAAAAAAATGTAAGTTAAGTAATGGGTGGATCAAAGTGTCAATGAAATTTAAGACATTTTAGTAACTTAAATTATTATTGGATTGAACAGTTGGAATTTGTTCATCAGGCTATCTGGTAGTAATAACTGTGTGCACGAAGAATTTTTATAATTCAGGAATGTCTAGGTTGACAAATGCCAAATATTCAGATGTAATAAAGGAGATAGTTTTTAGTCCTGGGGTCTCAAGTCAAAAAGCATGAATTCAAATCCAACTCCACCACTGATGAGCTGTTGATCTTATCAAACCTTTTATGCCTCAGTTTCTTTTTCTGTCAAATTCTTATAATAAAATCTACTTTCTATGATTGCTATGAGTATTGAGATAATGTATATAAAATACTTATCATAGTGTCTGTCAAATCATAAAAATGCAATAAAAGTTAGTTGCTACTACAACTATATACCTTTAGCATTTTTGCCTTTAAAAGATCTATGATTGAATTATTTATTTAATCTCTAAAATGTGTCTCCATTTTTCTTGTTCAGAGATTGTTTTATTTAATCTTCATAATAGGATTAAGTGAGAATATGAGTAAATTATCTTTCTAATTCTATAGTTGAAGAAACTCAAAATCAAGCAAAAGAGGAGAAAATGATTTCTTAATACTGTACTAATATTTATTTATTTATTATATACTTTATACCCCTTATCGCATTTATTCCCACCCCAAGGTCATATGCTAGTTATTACTCACAAGTTATCAACGAAGGAATCAAGGAAATTATTTAGAATCATACCACTAGTGAGTTATGGACCAGGAACTTTAACACAAATTTCTAAACTCAAAATCTATGCTCTTTCTAATACATATTTATGACCTTATCACAAATCAACACATCAGTGTCACTTCAAATACACGGCCAGAATCAAGTTCATCTTCTTCATACCTTCTAACCCTTGTGTCCCCCCCCAAAAAAATTATCTCCTAGATTCTTCTTCTATATTAATGGTTTTACAATCTACCCAATGACTCAAACTGGAAACAACAAATTGGCCTTGGCCTTCCACTTGGACCAATTCCTGAGAGTTCTCTCCAGATGGGCTTGCCTCTCTGTCTCCTGCTCTCTGTCTCCACTGTTAGAACCCAAGGTACTCATCTTCTCTGCCTCATGTACTAGTTTCTTGATCTGGAGAATTGAATACCTTTACAAACAAAGCAGCCATACCTGCCTTTCTAATGCACAGATTTTCTTGTTTCCCCTACTAAAAAGCTTTCAATGTCTCTTCCTTGCCTTTAAAGAAAATTTTAAATTCTTCCAAATGGATACTGAAAACCCTGTAACCACCCCAGGTTATCCCACTCTAACTTCTCTGTGTTCTGGGTATACTGGTAAGCAGTGTTTCTCAAACAGGTTTACATCTACTTACTGTTTTTATAATTTTCCCTTGGTCTGATATGACTTTCATCTAGTGGATAGAGTAAGCTTCAACACATTATTCAAAAACCAAGCGATCCTCCACTTAAACCCTACCAGAATTAATCATGTGTTTTTCCAGTGTTTTATACCTACTGCTGATAGAACTTCATGCATCCTATGGTATTATAGTCAGTCATTACCGTGTGAGTAACTCTTAAGCAGGGGCCATTATTTAAGTATATTAGTATTACCAAAAATATAACATAGGAGATACTTAATCATTTTTGAGAAATAAATGAATAAATTACATATTAAATAAATAAATGGTGAAGCCTAGAATGATACTGCAAATATTGAACAGCTGTATTTACAGACACAGACAACCAGAATGAAGGCACAGATCAACACAAATGGGCACAGACCAGGAGATTAGGGTATGGACCAATCAGAATAGATATTAGCTACACACAACCAGCTTGGACCAGCCATAGTGACTAAATGTTTGTACCCGCTGCAGCTTATGTCATTTAATTCTATTCAATATAACTTTTAATGGCTTTTATGAACTTTTAATTCTATTTAAGATAATTTTTTCAATGACTTTTACAAACTTAATATTTCCCCCAGGGGATATAAACGTACCATCAACATGTATAATTTGAGTGAGTTCAGTAGTTTGACTAATGAATCACTGTAACAGAAAGTATTTATTACATGCCCTCTGTGCATCAAGCACACTTTGAGACAACCAAGCATTCTTAGTTGAGTAAGGCATAAACTTTGTCTTCTGGGAATCATATATTATAGAATCTTCTTGATTTTTGTTCTATCATTTAGTAAAATAACAGACCAATTAAGGGCAAACCACGTTCTTCACAATATCTGTGATTTGATTTGTTCCTTTAAAGGGAGAGTCTATTCTAAAGAATATACTATCACCACTTCCAAGGCTCTCTGTCAACAGACATTCTTTCTACTAGAATGATCCTCCTTGATGAGGGTGGTTTCAGGCAATAAAATGAGTTACTGTTGAAATGTGTATGATGAAGACACTAAACATATTTAAAAGACACAAAATGAGTCCTGTAGAGGTTCTGCTACCATCCAGGTTCACTTTTTCCTCAAACTTCTGTAATACTCAAAAAGGACAAATACTCCTCATTCTAAAACCATCATGCTATTTCCAGGGAGCCATGTCTGCTAGGTAAAATGTTCAAGCACATGCAGAATTTTCATCTTTCTGAGGTGGAGTAGAGATGATGCCTTCAGTGGGAAGGAAGATAGACTAGGCAGCCAACCTCCTTTACAGAACTAAGGTAATCATTTGATGGCCTATAATTTTGTGTTGCATCATAGCTTCATAGGTAGTTATTTATTGTGCATTTAACTTAAATATATGTCACACATATTCTTTTGTAGGTATGTAATATTTTATTAATTTTTTTTAAATATGCAGCTAACCTGTGAAATATATTATTAGGAAGTCATCAGAACAATCCCAAATTACATGTAATTTCTCTACTCTATATCCCTCACTGGGTTACCTATTGATCCTTTAATCAAAACCTTGTAATTACCAGACGAGAGGCTATATGGGTGCCCATATGAAGGTGAGTAAAGGGAGAAAATAAAAAACTGAGAGAGGAATAAGAGGGAAGAAAAGAGGAGGGACAGTTGATGGTGTCCCTTACCAATTGTCCATTAGGGGAGAGAAAGAAGTCCTCACTACAACACGTTCCAGAGTTTTACTGTTTTGTTTTGTTTTGTTTTGTTTTTTGTTTTGAGACAGGGTCACGCTCTTGTCACCCAGGCTGGAGTGCAGTGGCATGATCTTGGCTCACTGCAACCTCAGCCTCCCGAGTTCAAGCTATTCTCCTGCCTCAGCCCTTAGGTAACTGGGACTACAGGCGTGTACCACCACACCTGGCTAATTTTTGTACTTTTAGTAGAGATGGAGTGTTGGACAGGCTGGTCTCGAACTCCTGACCTCAGGTGACCTGTCTGTCTCATCCTCCCAAAGTGCTGGGATTACAGCCATGAGCCACCACACCCAGACATTCCAGAGCTTTTAATGAGAATGTCCGGGAGCTAAAGAAGAGGGCAGCAACCCACTTACAGATCTGCTGAGTAAAATATCAAGGTCTACTAGTAGATTTCAATCTATAGACTGGAGATCCAGGATGAAACATGACTGAAAAACCTCTAAATTCAGATTCGATTTTAGAAAAGAAAACCTCTGGATTTCCAGGTGTAACTGGAATCACACCACCTCTATACTCCAACTGTGTTGTATGTCTTCTTCAATACTATTTCTGCTATCTGTGACACTCTTTCCTCCTCCCCTCCCTTTTCTTGCTAACTCTACTAATACCACTGCCTCAGAGAATCATTTTCTTATGTTTTCTTTTAGACAAAGTATTGCTTTGTTGCCCAGGCTGGAGTACAGTGGCACAATCTCGGCTCACTGCAAACTTCACCTCCCAGGATCAAGCAATTCTCCTGCCTCAGCCTCCTGAGTAGCTAGGATTACTGACCCCCACCTCCATGCCTGGCTAATTTCTTTGTTTTTAGTAGAGATGGAGTTTCACCATATTGGCCAGGCTGGTCTCAAACTCCTGATCTCAGGTGATCCACCCAGCTCGGCCTTCCAAAGTGCTGGGAATATAGGCGAGAGCCACCATGCCCTGCCCAGAGAATCATTTTGTGAAGCACCAATCTAAATTAGGAGCTTCTTTTGTACAAACTCTATACACTTTGCACTTTGATTTATGGTACCCAATGCATGTATAATTAAGTGACTCAGCTTCAGTATCTATCACTAAAATTGTGTATGTGCAAGTTCCAGGACAGCAGAGAGACTGTGCTTTCTTATTCACACCGGTGTCTCTAGGGCCTAATACAGAGCCTGGCACATAGGCAATACTCAGTAATTATATTAAATATATGAATGATGAATGAGTGAATGAATGAGTACATGAATGAGTTGTCTCTGGACCATCTAAGTAGATATATCTAGTAGACCACTGGAATTATTCTGAGTGCAAAAGAGAGATTAGGGATGGCAATAAATATTGAAGAGTCATCAGGTTACAAGAGGTGGTGAAATTCATAGGGGAGAATAAGTCTCTTAGGAAGAGTAAAATTGCAGAAGTCTGAAGACAAACAGGGATGAGGATCTCATGGAAACAACTCAGAAAACTTGCTCAGAAAATATGAGTGCAGCCTAGACAGTAGTTAAGAACTCAGATTGTTTTAGTCACACTGACTTTTAATCCTATCTCCAGTTTGTACGGTATGAACTAGGTAAGTGTACCATCAACATGTGCTGGAGACAGCTAAGCTTCCAGGTCTCAGAGCAGCTGATTAAAACAACAAGCCAAAAAAAATGAATGCAACAGTCAAACCTTTAAACTCTTATTGTAGGAGTATAATCAACAGGCTGAACTGGAGAACCAAAAGAGTACTGGTTCCCCCAGGCTCCATCCCAGTTGGCCATGGAAGATCACACTGGTCAAGATGAGGTGGATCAGCACAGATATTGGAGTTATCTTATTGCTGAGGGAGCCCCAAACAAAATGCTTAAGCAGTGTGGGGGGTTGACAAGAGAACAACAAAAAAGAGCCAGGAATGGAAAAGTATTGACTACTGAGTCAGAGTAGGGACAAGTGTCTTCAGGTTTTTCCCCTTCTTCCCAAAAGGTGGTTTCAGCAGAGGCACCTGAGTGTGGCCCCTGCCAAAGGCCCCAAAGAGAGCTCTCAATGATGGCACCAGGAGTAGGAATGCAAATATGCGTAACGTATGGTCTGTCAGGGAGGCCTGGGGCCTTGACTGCAGCTCCCTTTAGAAACTGCACTGCACTGGCTGTGCACCAAGTCGGGCGTGGGGAGGGCAGCTTTCCCCCATGACACCTGCCGGGCAAAGGCTTCACCACTGACTGTAGTCGGACCTGAACAATCACTCATAAGTTTTTTGGCCAGGAAGCAGACTGCTCAGGAAGTTACTTGAACTCTCTAAATCTCACTATCCTATGCCTACCTTGTAATTTGTAAAAACTTTGCTAAATTTTTGGCATATATACAGTGCTCCCTAAATAAGAACCCACAGGAGCAGATTTGGGGGCAGGGATGCCGCTGAGACTAAGAGAAGAACAGAGACCAAGAAAGTCATGACTGAAAATCATCTGTTGCAGTCAACAACTGAGTCATTAGTGACCTTGGGAGAGTAGATTCGGTGGAGCAAAGACAATGAAAATCAGAGTGCAATAGGTTATCAGCAAATGGAAGGCAAGGGAGAGGGGACAGGAAGCATCACTAGTCTATGAAGATGTTGGTGACAGTGAGAACCTGTGTGCAGCTGATGAAGATACATGAGACTGTATAGATGTCATCTGATTTGTAAGGAGTTTGTCCCCTGAATGCCCTTAGACCACAGTAAAATTATTAGTATGGTTTTAAAAGTTAACTGAGTAAATTATTTTAGAGAAGACGGAGACTACAGCAGGGCAGGGAAGAGAAAAAGCCCCAGGACCTGGGGTGAGGCCTTCTGATCAGAGCCCCAGGCAGTGACAGCTGAGTCATGCAGCACCGAAGACTGATGTCACCGCAAAGCTTGCGATATGCAGACTCATTCCAGATGGTCAGGCTTTCCCTCAGCATCCCTCGCTTATCCTTTCTCCCCTCTAAAAGACCATGCACTTTCCACCACTACTAGCCCTCTCTTTCTGTATATCTGTCAGCTTTTATCCCTAGAAATCCTGGGCCTTCAGAGTTTTCATCCCTGTTGCTCACTGTTTCTGTAAGCTAAGTTTTGCCTCTGTTCAGCAGACTGTGAAACATTACAGACTTATCTTTGCACAGAATCCAGCAAGGATAGGATCTCTTCTGACCCAACCAGAAATAAATTCTACATAATTTATTACATATTAATATTTTTGAAACTAGAAGCAAACCATGGTTCTTTTGTAAACACTGAAGCATCAGAAGAAATCAGCAGCTATTCTAAGAGGCAAAAACATAAAAACCCCCTCAAAGTCCCATTATAGTACTAAGACCATAGGAGAACGCTAACATGCATATCATAGATTTTCCATGGAGGATATGAATCCATAGCGTACTGAGGCATATGTAATAGGATTTATTATACTTTTCCAGTGACAGTAATATTTCTAGGGCTTTCAGGTACACCTAGTACAAAGGCTTTTCCTTGTACTAAAATGCCACAAGAGACACATGAAGCTCAGTAACTCTTAAAGTTGTAGCTTAAATCACTCAGATTTTTCCATGAGAAAGAAAGCATAGAGAGCAGCACAATCAATGTAAACTATTACATAAAATAATTTAATCACATACAACTCAGCAGGGTTTATGCCTGCTGCCATTTCTCTCCTGTTTCTTTAGTAGACTATCATTTTCTGCCTCTGCTGTTTACAGGAATATATTTTATTTCAAAAGCAAGATTTTTCTTGGCACTCAACTCATCCATGACTTTATTGTTGAATATTTTTTTAATGTTATAACTCAACTCTTTGTGTGGTTAAAATGGCTAAGGCTCTTTTATGTTGTTCTTATGTTTTTTCCCCCATCAAGCATTCTGACCGCTGCTGTCGAAATCTGATAATAAATGAAGATTTCTCCCACAGTGGACCTCTTATAACCATGGCAACTCCATCAGCAGCTAATGGTCACATTACAAAAATGCTTTTGAAAAAGACAGTCTCTCACACTGCTATAGTACAAATGTCCTTTCCTTACCTTCTCTCCATAATGGTGCTAGGAAAACAACACATCCCAAGCAAACATTTGCTTTGTTGTGCACATGTGAGATCACTTTAAAAATCAAAAAAAAAAAAAAAGGAGAAACTACAAATAATAAAAGAGAAAAATTATTTGAAAGCTTAGCACTAAAGTAGGCAATGAAGCTGATGGCTTAGCACATTAACAACATATTTGTATCATTTTTACAACTGAAATCAATGCAGTTATTGCGTCTTAAGAATTTGATGATTTTTATTGCTGTTACTTCACCCTACCATCAAATTAGGGAGGCTTTCTAAAATGCTTGTTTTAGGTTTCATATTAATTGTCTCTGAACAATTGGTCGCTTTTGAGAAATGCAGGTATATGTATACACTGATATATCTTCTTTTCTGTCTGAGACTTTCATGCTCTTTTATATATCCTTGAAAAAAACTCCATAGCAGAATTAGCATATGGGCCTTTCAGCCTGCCTCACACGTTTATACCAGAAATTCCCATCTGAGCTCTGCTCATAGACACTCAAAAGTGCTCTGGCTTCCTTATTTTCAAAGTAGATCAAAACTAATTTCTAACATAGAAATTTTCCCTGGGTGCCTGCTTCTGAAATGGCCTGCCTGTTAAAACAAAGGAGAATTTTTCTACATTAACTTCTTGTTAAAATGATCTATCTGTCTGAACAGAAATAATAGGCTGGAGTTCTCTATCTCTATCTGTCTGTCACTCTATCTGTCTACCTACCTACCTGTCTATAAATACCTACCCAAGGAAAGGACTTCCTCAAATTCCAAACATATCAGTGTTTGAGTTTTGTTTTGTTTTGTTTCAATTTGCTTTCATATATTAATAGTGATCAATAAGTAACCACAGATTAGAACTCAGTGTCAGATTTCCAAATCTGCAGGATCTCTCAGTGCCAATGACACTAATATCAGGTACATTTCATAAATGTAAATAATTCTCTCCAAGGTTTTCAGAATTAAGTGGTCTATGTGGGACAGACCTAAAAGTAGGGATGTCCCAGGCCACAGAGCAAGCAGCAAAGCTATTTCACTGACCATCAGTGCAATTTGATTTTTACCTTGCCCAAAATCTTCTTTTTTAAAACTCTTCCCAGAGGTATCCTTTCTCTACAAACGTCCTTTAATCATGCTGGATAGGCCGAATAGTTGAGACCTCCTTAGATTTGCATTGAAACTCTGCTTCTTTCTGCTGGCAAACTGGGCAAGTTACTCAAACTGACTTATCTCAAAGCACTTATTTGTAAAACCAGAAAGATAAAATTCTCTCTCAGAAGATAGTTGAGTACAATAGTTGGCTTAATACATGTGAAACACCCTGCTCTGTAATTAGAAGGAACTAAATTCTCCAAGAATATTTTTCCCCGTTTTTTTCTTCCTCATCATTCCCAATTCTCACTCTCACCTTTTCCTTAGAATAACTAGTCATGAGATTAGGCTCATCTTCCTAATTTGCTCATCCATTTTCTAAGTCATTTTTGTAAGTATGTAAAATTAATTGCAATCTGCTAAGATAAAACAAGTTGAACTGTTGACTGCAAGACTGTGAGTAGTAAATTTTTGGTTTTCCTTATTGAAATCAAAAGTTACAAAATTTGATAGCATAGATAAAATCACCACCACAAAAATCCATCTTTCCCAATGTAAAATTAAATGAAAAATCACAAAAAATGATGTTTCCCTTTTGAACTAGTTCACTAAATTTATGCAGAAGAATGAACTTGGAGAATTCTATCACCAAATCACCAACAGCCCAGACAACAGACTGTGGCCTGATATTATTTATCTTAGCGGTGGGAGTGTATGAGGCTAGCAGGAAAACAAAAACAGCAACAAATTAAAATGTCAAGGTGGTCTACAGAAAAAGTTTGTTTTAAATCTTTTTTAAGATTTAAAGAAAGGTTTAACAGGGAACATTGCAAACCATTAATTTTTGCCCTGACTGACACACAAACTTTCATTCTTTAGAAGAAACCAGAATAAATTTGAAGCTTTTAATAAAATATTTTATGTGGCTACAAAAGCAACATTAAACATTAATAAATAAGTCTTTGCTATAAATTCATTTTGAAGTGTAGTCATCTAAGTGCAATATGCACTGTGTAAATGTAACTTTTGGAAATATTCATACTAATAAATTTCTGAGTTCACAAAATGCTCTTGCCTGTCATCTTGAGACCAAGATACATTGTCAAATTGCAAGCAATCATTGTCAAATCAAAACCCAGTGTTATTGGCTACGTGAGAGACTGAATGATAAGTTGTTAAGTAAAAGATAAAAGACCAAAGGGAGAAAAAATGTTGTTCTATAACTGAACAAATTGAATCAGTGAAAAGTCACTATTTCTCTAAGTACACATTTGACTCTGCAAAGCAGCCATTGTGTTCATCCAATGTGTCCCAATAGCCTTAGTTATTCAAAAGTTACCCCTACCTTCGGTACTGTATACAATCTAAAGAAAGTTTTATGTATACAACCAACAATTCATTTTCCATATGTAATTTTATTTTTTCTTTTAAAGGCAAAATATTCCATTGGAATAAAAAATAAAATAACCAACTCTTTAAGTTCTTTCATTTTCTATCTAAGCCTCCATATTATATAGAAAAGCGGATATTGCCACTCTGAGATATGTAATTTTATCTACATTGATTGATGTAACTCTGGTTCTTTACAAAAATGATGGCAATGTTCCCAGCTCAAATTATAATTTAAAGTATAAAAGGCATTAAATGATAGGTTCCCTTAGAAAATGTGAGCACATTTTCTTCAGGGCAATGTTGACATTGGCTAGTCAATAAAATAATGTTTTCTTCTGTATTATGTCATCTGGTGGAAACAAGTTCAGGATTGGCCAGCCTACATGACCATTATAGTGAAATCCTGAAATGTGTTATTGTTTCCTCAGGTAAGTATTGAGAAAAGCAGGAACTTTTTCTTTTTCTGCTTTGTTATTGTTGATATAGTTATTGCTGTTCTTCTAAGTACCAAGACTGTATTTCTGTTCAAAAAAGAACAACAAAAAAGTTTAAAGGCATTGTCTGTCTTCTGGAAAATTCTATGTTTATTAAACACATACAATTATACTTTCAAAAATTCCCTTTCTAAGAGATTCCTGAGGTTACCTATTTTGGCCAGAGTTATACATGATGATAATTAGTACACAATAGATAATAAATAATGAAGAAATTAGTGAACATGACCTAATAGAAATTTCCTTATAGTTTAAGACCTAACATAGCACATACTCTGCTGCTAGGCACTGCCTTAAGCATTCTACAAATTTTGATTCATATCATCCTTGCAACAACCCAGGAGATGCATTCTATTATTATCCAATCTTATAAGACAAAAAATTGGACCAAATAGAAGTTGTTTGTCCAAGGCTATATAACTAGCAGTAGTATAGTAAAACTTTAAACCATGCATTCTGGCTCCTGAGACTATGCCTTAATCTCGTTTAACCATGCTGCCTTGATGTGATGCTTAGCAGGAGGTAAGCATGTTACATTGCCAGGTTGATGTACCTATATTAGGCTCTTTAAAGTTGTATTGGTAGTCACTCAATATTTCAGATAGTCTACTGGGGCTTCTAAAATAATAATGGATTACTATGCAATCCATTATTATTTTAGAAGGGATAGTAATCCATTTTTATTTTAGAAGAGACATTTAATTTATAAGTGATATTTGATTTTTTTAGTAGTTTAGGATGTTGGCATTAAATCCAAGAAATAAGAGCCTTAAGTAAAGGCATAGCTCCAATTTCTAATTATATTTATGGTAATCCTACAGATCGTTTCCTTATAGACCTGGTCAAAAAAAAAAATCAATCAATGAGCCCAAAACCTGAGGTTGTGGATGAACTCTTGATTTAAGGGACTTGAAAGGGCCTCCAGATCATCATCAATGAGGTAACAGGTTGAGCTTTGGAGACATATGTACTTGAGGTTTTATCCTTACCTTTCCACCTACTATCTTTGTATCCTTAGGCACATTCTCTCTCAGCATCTAATGATTTTTAGCTGTAAAACAGAACTAATAATTCAGTTTCTTAGAGTTGTTTGGAGAATTTACATATGAGACCATAGTAAAAGCTCAAACAGTGTTTGTTCCTTTCCCTTTTATTGACACTATCATGACTATAATTATATTTTCAAGTAAAATGAGCATTTCACAGTAAGTTATCTCTGTCTGCAAATTTCTGCAAATAACTTTTTTTAAGATATCAAAGATTTCATGAAAAGTGAACGACTATGAAAAAGAAGGAAAGAGAGAGGATAGAGGAGACTGTCATGATCCTACCGTCTACACCTCAAATCTCCACCACTAGATTTGACTTAAACAAAATACGAAGGACATCATCACTAGAAGGTTACATTTTAAATGTTCGATTTTCAGCTCGGCATCACTGCTCACACCTGCAGTTCTGGCATTTGGGGAGGATGAGGCAGGAGGATCACTTGAGCCCAGGAGTTCAAGACCAGCCTAGACAACATAGTAAGGCCCCATCACTGTTAAAAAATTAAAAAATAAAATGAGTTTCTATTAGCATATCAAACATTAATTAAATATTTCAGGCTATTTAGGTCAGTAAATAGTGAATTTTCCCCTGCAAAGACACTTGTTTTCCACATTAGCCCTCATATTGAAAGATTTCATCTCTCAAGAAAATTGAGTTTATCTAGTAATACTTAATTTAACTCCCATTTTCATTGAAATTATATATACAGATATAGTCAAGTGTCTTATCAGCATGAAGCCACTAGTGTGCTCACATTTAGTTGATATAATTCTAACCAAAAGCAAAGAAACTTAACATATTCACTCATCTTTATTGTCTTATTGCAAGCTAATTGTTGTAGATTGTATAACTATTTATCAATAATTAATTTATATCCAAGATGAAAGATTATATTTCCCAGTCCTGTTAAGTTCAGGTGTCACCATATGACTTTCTTTGGCCAAAATATGAACGGATTGGAAAATGTGTCAATTCCAGATAGTAGCTTTCAAGTAGAGTCTAGAGCTGAGACCTGAAGGATTAGTAAATATTAGCCAGGTAAAGAAAAGAAAAAATCTATTCTAGACAGAGGAAATAGCATGTGTTAAACTTCATGAAAGAGATTGGCAAATCTAAGCCTTTAGGTTAGTGTAATTAGAGAAACTGCTGGACTTCAGTGGTAAGAAAGAGATCAGATGGTACAAACTTGTTCATCATATCATGGACTTTATATTTTATAGCAAGTGCAGTAGGAAGCCATATAAGGGTTATAAGCATGGAAGTGACATGATCCAATTTAGTTTGGTAAGGAGATCTCAGGGTTTTGTATGCAGAACAAATTGGAGCGAGAGATAATGGAATCTGTTAACCACATAAAAGACTAGCGTGATTATCCGAATTAAAATTGATAGTGGCTTGACCCAGAGCAATGGCTGTGAAGATGCAATCAGAGGGTAGCTTTTAAATATAACTAGGGGAAGACTTAATAAATGCCTAGTAGACTTAATGATAGATAGAATGTAGAAACAGAAGAATAAGGAGGCAGAAGGACTTTGGGGCTGTAAATTAAGTGACTGGGTGGAAGAAGATTCCATTTATGGTGACAGGGAAAACTTGCAGATGTGCACACTTGGAGAAGGAGATCGAATATATTTAACCTTGAGAACATAATATGGAGAACCCACTGAGCAGTTATGCTTAGAGAAGTAATCTGGACAGGCAACAGGTTATTAGATGATTAGAAAGATTCTTATAATATGCTTATTATGATAAAAATGGTTATTTAGAAAGAGAGTAGAAAAGGAGAAGAGAATAGAAGAGCACCTCCTTCCCAGGTCTGAGTAACTCTAACATTCAATTGGAGAGAGGAAGAGAAATGTGATAGGAAGACTAAGAAAAACAGAGTTTTAATAAATTGATTCCCACTGGAAAGCATTTAATTGATTCTTTACCTCTGAAGATATTGGTTGGGTATATTTTCCTAAAAGAGAGCAGCCATCAACAGGTTCTGAATCTGGGTCAGTCAGGAGCTATTGACTGACCTCAGGAGATGGTAGAAGAGGTTAGGGGCATAGCTTCTTTTCTAAGTGTTGGTAAAACTTCAGCTACTTAACAGTTTTATTTAAGGCCAAACCATTTCTTTGTTTTCTACAATGTTTCCTCAAAGAAAGACATTATTGTCACTGTGTATGTTTGCATTTAACACACTAGTGTGTTTAAACTCTGTTTATAGTCTTCTAGAAGCTATCTAAACAATTTAGGTCCCTGCCACAAACTAGGCACAATTTCTTCAACTATAGCCTAATGGTACAAGAAGCCATATCTATGTACAAATCACTGGGTTTTGCCCTCTCATCATGCCACATAGATTCAGGTGCTTTCACATTTCTCAAACTGCAGACTCCATGCTATTTATAATTGCAGACTGGTGCACCCAACAGGGTTGTAAAAATTCCTAACAGGGAGAAAAAACATGGTGTTAGCCCATTGTTAAGGGATAATTATTTAGACATATTGTCTGTGGTCCAGTCACTCAATTGCCCCTGACTTAATATTAGGTAGTTTAAAGGACTCCTAATTTGAAGGAAAAGTCGCCACTATCCAAAAAATGATGCCACTTCTCTCACCCCATCTGGTTAAGGTGATAGCACCTGGTAACTAATTTATTTCAGCACATTCATCCTCCAGAGAAATTTGCCAAATAAATTCCAAGAGCTTTAACAAATACTAGTTTTCTTATTTCGACCTAAATGCAAGCTTAGCTCTCAGCTTCCAGCTAACCTGATTACTTTCCTGAATTCCACGTCCTTTATCAACGTTAACAATAAAAGCCAGTCTCATTTCTACTATTTCATTTAATAGTCACAATAACTGCAAAATTCATCTTCATAAAAATTCCATTTTGCCTCTTCCTCAGGCAGGAATCATTTTTTTCTTTTGAGTCGCACTCTCACTCTGTTGCCTAGGCTGGAGTGCAATGGCGTGATCTCAGCTCACTGCAAACTCTGTCTTCTGTGTTCAAGTGATTCTCCTGCGTCAGCCTCCTGAGTAGCTATGACTACAAGCACGTGCCACCATGCCTGGCTAATGTTTTGTAATTTTAGTATAGATGGTCTCCATCTCCATGTTAGCCAGGATAGTCTCAATCTCCTGACCTCATGATCTGCTCACCTTGGCCTCCCAAAGTACTGGGATTACAGGCATGAGCCACCGCACTCGACCAGGAATTTTCTTAAAAAACAGATTTTAAGTTACCCTTAATTGAGGCTTTAGAAACAATAGTCATGTGCCATGTAATGACATTTCAGTCAACAGTGGACCATAGAGAAGACAGTGGTCCCATGAAATTGTAATACTGTATTTTTACTGAACCTTTTCTGTGTTTATATATTTAGACACATAAATAATTACCTACAGCATTTGGATAGTAATTTGCTGCAGAAGTTTGTAGCGTAGGAGCAATAGGCTATGCCATATAGCCTATGTGTGTAGTAGAATACCATCTAGGTTTATGTTAAGTATACTCTATAATGTTCATACACTGACAAAATTTCCTAGTGATACATTTCTCAGAACATATCTCTCTTAAGAAACCCATGATTGTATTTCAGAGCTCATGGCAGCAACCCCACCTTCTAATAAGCTAGGCAGAACCTTGGATAGTTATGGGGAACTGACTTATCCAGCCTCTACAATGTGGTTAGACTTAGCTCTCCAATCCATCTAGACCAGTTGTTTCCTTTGGCCATTTCTATTGTCTCTATCACATATGTCAGAGAAAGTCTTCTAGAGATCTTTTGAGACACAAATGCATAGACATATATTCTATGTTACTTATGTTTCTGTCAGTCAGCTGGTTGTGTCATCATCTTCAGAACCATAAGACATAACCTAAAATGATGCTTGAACTTACTTCTTTAAACCTAAAGCCACATTTCTCATATAGTCATCATACATATATATATATATATATATATATATATATATATTTTTTTTTTTTTTTTTTTAAGGGATCTCACTCTGTAGCCCGGGCTGGAGTGCAGTAGTGCAATCTCGGCTCACTGCAACCTCTGCCTCCTGGGTCCCAGTTCAAGCAATTCTCTTGCCTCAGCCTCCCGAGTAGCTGGGATTCCAGGCCTGTGCCACAACACCCAGCTAATTTTTGTATTTTTAATAGAGATGGGGTTTCACCATGTTGGCCAGGCTGGTTTTGAACTCCTGACCCCGTGATCCACCTGCCTCAGCCTCTCAAAGTGCTGGCATTACAGGCATGAGCCACTGTGCCTGGCCTTTCAATTTTTAAAAAATTAAAAACAATAAATTTTTAATTTTAAAAATTAAAAACAATAAATTTTTAATTTTAAAAATTAAAAAACTGTTTTATGATCTTTTTGATGAAACATAAAAAGTGTTTGTGGTGTGTATGTTCACGTGTGACTGTGTAAAAGACACACATCGAACCATTAACTGTGGCCAAATCTAGGAAATACATTTGAGAAATAAAGCAGGGGAAATGCAAGACTTTTACTGTTTAATCTATACAATTATACTATTTTCTAACAGTTATGATTCACAATCCTCTACATTTTCATTATCAGTATCATCACTTAGCACCTTCCTTAAATCTCCCCCAAATATACCATGAATACTAATTTATTTATTCATCCAGCCTATGAATAAATATGAGTACTTACGCCGAGTAACTGCCAAGTGCTCTTCCAGGCACTAGCAGCAAGCCAGATTACAAGCTCTGTCCTCATGGAGTAAGCATCCTAACTTCTCTGAGCCTAAGTCCTTTAATCTGTAAGACAGAGATATTATTAATAACTTTCTCAGAGAGTATTCTGAGGATGAAGTTAAATGATACATGTAAAGTACCTAACGTAGAGTATAGCACCGTGATGTGCTCAGTTGTTGTAAACTACAATATGAGGAGGAGGATCCAAGATGGCCGCATAGGAGCAGCTCAGGATTGCAGCTCCCAGTGAGGGTGCAGAGGTTGAGTGGACACCGCATTTCCAGACAGATTTTTATTACCCCCAGACCAGGAGATCCCCAGGCGGAGCAGCCCCACGGGTCGCCAGTGCGGCTGTTTGGGCCGGCGCGGCTGCTTTGCCTGCGCCCCAGCGCGGCGGTTCTCCGTACAAAACCCACTGGTCTGTGCGCCCTTTTAACTGGCGAGTGGAGCTACGGGAAGGCAGATTAAACAGGGGACTGAATCAGGGAGCCAGCCCAGGAGATTCCCAGGCAAAAAAGCGCTACGAATCTCAGCGCCGCTGTTTCAGCCTGCGCAGTGTGTCCCCGCAGGGGAAACCACACAGATCCCAGCGCCTTTTCAACAGGCGACTGGAACACCTGGGAGTCGCCCATTCAACTAAAAAAGGCTCTGAGACAGCGAGCCAGGTGATCAGGCTCGGCTAAAACAGCAATTGGAAGCGCTCTTGGTTAAGAGTTTCGCAGCGGGCACAGCTGAACCCAGGACGGTCCAGTTCTGTGGGGGAGGGGCGTCCGCCATTACGGGCACTCCACCACTACAGAGGCAGTCCGCCATTGCGGAGGCAGCCTGCCGTTGCCGAGACAACCCGCCATTACGGAGGCGGGCCACTATTGCCGAGGCAGATCTAATTACACCTACGTAAACAGGACTGCAGGGAAGTTCACACGGCAGCTGGGCGGAGCCCACAGCAGCTCAGCAAAGCCTCTGCAGGCAGACAGGGACTGAGCCGCCTCCTTGCTGGGCAGGGCAACCCTGAAAAGAAAACAAAAGGCAGCAGCAC
>PVKP010040913.1:0-19139 GCA_004027715.1 Plecturocebus donacophilus
TTTCTTTCTCCTTTTCTCTTTTTCTAAAATCTCTTCCTCTTTCTTTCTCTTTCATTCTTTTTTCTTTCTTTTGCTATTTCTTTCTCCTTTTCTCTCTTTTTCTAAAATCTCTTCCTCTTTCTTTCTCTCTTTCATAAAAAAAAAAAGAACTGATAGACCCTGAAATGAGGCTGTTGCCTTCTTAAATTTTTATAATAACAATTCAGCATGCAGCAATTCAGAGGATACAAAATTTTTTACAATGTGCTACTTCCGTCATTTCAATCAAATATAGGCAAGCAAACTTACTTTAAAAAGAATGAATATATACTATCCTCAGTGGAAATGTGGGCAGAACTAGTTCTGAGTTGTTAAATGTTTAGGAAAAATCAGTAACATTCTGAATTCCAGTTCATTGATGCAGAATATGACTCAAAGCCAAAACAGAATGTTTGGGACAAATTAGGAAGAAAAATATTTTTCACTTGAGGTTCTTGTTACAACTGAGATTATCTCTTCCTCATTAAGCAAAACTATTTTTAAAATCTTTTGGTTCAATATTTAATCTTCTGTCTGAGATTTTACTGTTTTAATATGAAATGCAATGAGAATTTTTTGGTCTCTGACTTAAGTCAGTGCATAGGAAACATTTCTGCAAGGGAGATTCTCAAAGAAGGGGTCAAATATTTTGTATCTTAGTTACTAGTTTTCCAGACAGTGAGTGCATAGACAAATTATATTTTCCCTTTTGTATATGTATTTTGGATTTCACTAATGAACATTAGTATTTTTTTTGCACTATTTTCAAAAAGTTAATTACTCAAAATAAATTGAAAACATTTGTTAAAGCCATGACTAAGATGTTGGATTTTTAAAAACAATCTATCGGAATTTAAGAGCCTTTGCCTGTGAGAGTCTACAGACAAGAACAATTTTATGAAATCAGAAAAAAAATTTAATCATTATGTAGGTTTGGGTACACAAAGAAATTTGCTCACTAATGTCAACTTTTGTTGTTGTTGTTTTAGTTATTCATCTCTTGAAGATTTTTTCTTCCTGTTTCACTTTCCCAATTGTAGCAGAAGCTGCCAGATGTGCATTTAAATACTTCCCTCTGCCTTCCACAGTAATAAAAGACACATGGTTAACCAACTATACTACATGTCCTTGCTTCTCCTGCTATTAGATGTAGCCATGTGAGTAATTGTACTCCAGTGGAATGCAAATAGGATTTGTCCTTAAAAACCTCCCATACTTGCTCCTCTAAGATGATAGCCCACCTCCAAGATGGCTCTCAATGATTCTTGGCTCATGGTATTTATGTCCTGGTATAATGCCCTCCTCCACTGAATATAGCAGACCTGTTAACAAACAAGATAGTGTAGAAATAATAGAATGTGATTTCCAAGTCAAGATCATAAAAGACATTGAGGCTTTCATGTTGTCTTAGATTACTTTTCTGAGGAAAGTCAGCTACTATGTCATGAGGACATTCCAACAACATTTATAAAGAGGTCTGAGTGGCAAGAAACTGAAGCCAGCTGCTTATAACCAGCACTAAGAAAGCCACATTGGAAGCAGATACTTCAGCCCTAGTCAAGCCTTCTTATGACTGTATCCACAATACACATCTGATGGCAAACTCATGAATGACCTTGAACCAGAACCATTCAGCTAAGCCACTTCCAAATTTCTGACCCACAATAACAATGAGATGATAAATATTAATTGTTGTTTTAAGCTGCTAATTTTGTTATGTAGCAACAGATAATTAACACACCCAGTCAGCTGGATGGCAATATTCATGAGAAATCATGTCTTGAAGATTACAGAGCTACAGTCAGCTCCGGTGCCTGAATGATTGTGTAAAGGAGGGCCCTTCCCTCTAGTTTCTCCATTCCTCGCATCAACCTGGACTGTTGAGAGAGAAATAAACTTTAGGGCCATTACATGTTTGGGGTCTCAAATGTATAATGGTATAGTCAACCCTAACAAATGTTCCAACTTTGTATTATATTTTATCCTTACTTCAAGTCTTATTCATCTGTGAGGCTATTAATTCCCTGAACAAGGATTATTATTGGAATAGTTCTTCAAACACTATAAAAATATTGTATTGGCTACAAGGCATTATATTAAATATTCAAAATACTTCTCCCACCTGCAAATTCTATTTTATTTGCCTGGTACTCTATATTTACTAGCAGAGTTGTGGTTGATACTATGGTGCCCTGCCCAAGATCCAGTTTACTTGTTTAAAGCTCCTATCCCCAAGGTCCTGTGAGTGGTGGCTGGTAATAGCTTATAGCTAGCCCTCTTCTCCAGAGAATTGCCATCAACAGATGGGAGTCAGCTCACTAGGGAAGTTATGCTCTCTCCATAGATGACCCACAACAGTGGCCAACTGACATGATGGCATAAAAGTCCAGCCCTTGCCACCAGAGATAACAACTCTGTTGTGCTGTTTATATTTCAGAGCCTTCCCTTCTGTGGATTGGGCCAGGACTAGACTTTACCTAAGACCAGATCCTTGCTTGGCAGCTCTTTTCTCTTCTCTATCCTGCTGCTCTCCCTCACTTACAGTTTTTTTCCAAGGAGTCCCTCAATAAACCATATGTACCCAAATCCCTGTCTCAGATTCTGCTTCCAGAGAAGTTTATCTAAGTCTACCTACTTCCATAAAACTGAACACGAGAGGTGAGATCCTCTTCTCAGGTACTTACCTTACTTACATGGTTTGGATCTGTGTCCCTACTCAAATCTCATGTCGAATTGTAATTTCTAATGTTGGAGGTGGGGTCTCGTGGGAGGTGATTGGATCATAGAAGTGGTTTCTCATGGTTTATTGAACACCATTTCCCTTGGTATTGTCATAGCGAGAGTGAGATATCGCAAGATCTGCTTGTTTAAAAGTGTGTAGCACCTCCCCACTCTCACTGTTCCTCCCGCTATGGCCATGTGAAGTGCTGGTTCCCCCTTTGCCTTCTGCCGTGAGTGTAAATTTCCTGATGCCTCCCTAGAAGCTGCTAGGCTTCCTGTACAGCCTGTGGAACCATGAGCCAATTGAACCTCTTTTCTTTATAAATTATCTAGTCTCAGGTATTTATTTATAGCAGTACAAGAATGGACCAACACAATACTGATATATTTTATGCATGATAGGAAGAATATATATTCAGTCCAAAACTTTGAAAAAGACTTAAAAACAGAAAAACAATAAAATATTAAGAAATTCAAAAGTTGGCTGGGTGTGGTGGTTCATGCTTAAACCCTAGCACTTTGGAAGGCTGAGGTGGGTGGATCACTTGAGATCAGGAGTTTGAGACCAGCCTGGCCAATGTGGTGAAACCCCATCTCTACTAAAAAAATACAAAAATTAGCTGGGCTGGTGGTAGGCACCTATAATCCCAGCTACTCAGAAGCTAAGACAGGAGAATCACTTGAACTTAGGAGGCAGAGGTTGCAGTGAGCAGAGATTGCACCACTGCACTCCAGCATGGGTGACAAAGTGAGACTTTGTCTCAAAATAAAATCAAATAAAGAAAGAAAGAAATCCAAAAGTTGGCTATCTGAAGTTATCAACAAAATTGATAAATCCTAAAATGGATTAAGAATATAACATAAGAATATGTTCGTTAGCTTACTTCTTTCTGCCTGTGGTCACCACCTAGGAAGAGTCACTGAAATCTGTCTTCCCATTGCTGCCGTCATGTCTAAATGAGTCTCTAAAGAGCTGCAGTAGCTCTTCACTGGAGGGTTGAGCTTTGATATGACTGATAAGACACTGAGGAGCCATTCTGAGCAATGGGGAATGCTCACAGACTATGTGGTCATGAGAGATCCCAACATCAAGTGCTCCAGCTATGCCACTGTGGAGGAGGTGGCTGTAGCCATGAATGCAAGGCTGCACAAGGTTAATGGGAGAGCTGTGGAACAAAAGAGGGTTGTCTCAAGAGAATGTTCTCAAAGATGAAGTGCCCACTCAACTGTGAAAAAGGTATTTGTTGCTGGCATTACTGAAGACACTGAAGAACATCACCTGAGAGATTATTTTGAGCAGTATGGAAAAATTGAAGTGACTGAAATCATGACTGATTGAGGCAGTGGTAAGAAAAGGAGCTTTGCCATTGTAACCTTTGATGACCATGACTCCATGGATAAAATTGTCATTCAGAAATACTATCCTGTGAATGGACACAACTGTGAAGTTAGGAAAGCCCCAAAACAAGAGATGGCTAGTGCTTCACCCAGCCAAAGAGATTGAAGTGGTTCTGGGAACTTTGGTGGTGGTTATGGAGGTGTTTTGGTGGAAATGACAACTTTGGTTGTGAAGGAAACTTCAGTGGTCATGGTGGTAGCTGTAGTGGTGGTGGATATGGTGACCGTGGGGATGGCTATAATGGATTTGGCAATGGAAGCAATTTTGAAGGTGGTGGAAGCTACAATGTGTCAGGGACCAGGGGGCCGATGCGAGTATGGAGGCTGTGAAGGCCCTGAGCTCTGGAGACCCATATCATTTATTGGTACACAATGCAAAGCAAAAATGTGGTAAGGGTATGGGGGGAGATAAGGGAATGATGGTCAGGCTGGTGAGCTAGGGCGGTTTGGCATTTCTTTTGAGGCATATAGAACAAATTCTATTCTAGATTTATTCATTAAACAAGCTAGAGGGGTCATAGATAGGAGCCAGCAAGTCTGGTCACATTCTTGTGCTTCCAAGTGGCATTCCTCCCTGGAGCACAGAGTATGGCATTCCATAAGCTCTTTCTTTCTGCACCAGATAAGCAGGTCATGCCACAGTCTTCCTTCCAGCAACAATAATTTTGGCAATTACAACAATTAATCTTCAAATTTTGGACCCATGAAGGGAGGAAACTTTGGAAGCAGAAGCACTGGCCCCTATGGTTTTGGAGGCCAATACTTTGCCAAACCACAAAACTAAAGTGGCTATGGCAATTTCAGTAGCAGCAGTAGCTACGGGTGGGGTAGAAGATTTCAGTTACTACCAGGAAGCAAAGCTTAGTGGGAGAAGAGAGCCAGAGAAGGGACGTGGAAGCTACAGGCTACAATAGATTTGTGAACTCAACCAAGCACATTGGTGGTAGGGCCTAGCTGCTACAAACAAGACATGTTTTAGATAAATACTCGTGTGTATAGGCAAAAAAACTCGAGGACTGTATTTGTGACTAATTGTATAACAGGTTATTTTGGTTTTTCTTCTATGGAAAGTGTACAGCATTCCAGCAAAGGGTTTTAATGTAGATTTTTTTTTTGCATCCATGCTGTTGATTGCTAAATGTAACAGTCTGATCATGACACTGAATAAATGTGTCTTTAAAAAAGAGAATAGAACATAAATCACCAGTATCAGAAATAAAAAGAGAGGTTATCACTATAAATGCTACAGGCTTGAAAAGGATAATAAGATACCATTATTAAAATTTTTTACTAAAAATATGACAACTTAAATAATATGGATAAATTCTTTGAAAAATGCAATTTACCAAAGTCAATACAGATTAAACAAAAATATTAATAGTCCCATATCCATTTTTAAAATTAAATTTAATGTCAAAAAATTCCACAGTGTAAGTCTAGATTCAGATGGTTTCACTGATGAATTCTATCAAAGATTCACTGAAAAAATAACAGAAATCTTACACAAACTCTTATAAAAACAGGACAGAACACTTTCCTACTTGTTTGTGAGGCCACCAAAACTCTGATCCTAAAACCTAACAAAGAAATTATTAAAAAAAAATTAGCCTACCAATACTTTCCATGAATATAGACATAAAAATCTTTGAAAAATTAATGCATTGATTCCAGCAATATATAACAGTAATAATATACAGTGACAAAGAAGGGTATATCACAAAAATGTAAGATTGGTTTAATAAGGCCTACCCTTACAACTTGTACTCAACAATATAATGAAGGTCCTAGCTATTGCAATAAGACAAAAAACAGATGGCAGTTGGAAGAGTAAAGATAGGAAGGAGGAAGTAAAACTATCTCTGTATTCAGTTTTTTTTTCTTAAAGTATACGTTTTCTCATTTATTTTACCAAGGTTGTGTATGAAATAAACCAAAATATTTGAAATAAACCTTGGGTTTAGATAAACTTGCCTTCTGAGTTAGAGTTTTTAATTTCACAGGAATTCTGTTGTAAGTTATTCTAATTATGCTTATATAACTAAACCTAGGCAAAATTGTGAGGCAAGAGAAATTTTAGTTCCTTCCTATCTTTGGGGGTTTTAAGTATATCTTTCATCCATTCTGATGCCTCCCTGTGTCTCCCAGTCATGTGTTGCCCAGAGATAATATACAATTCCAGTCTATTTTTTAATAATTTCATTCTTCAAAAGGACTTCTCTTCTCTTATCTATTTTTATCACAAATATATATATTATCCCAGTGTTTCAGAGCTCTAGTCACAGTTGTCAGAGGAATACATCTCAAAAACTGTTTCAAACCAGTATGTTTACAGTTAAGGTGTTGTCTCTCCCACAGATATTTGCATTGGAAGAGCATATTTATAAACAATAATAGCAAAATTAAGATACCAGAGAGACTATAGGATAGAGGATACAAACATTTAATATAGTAATTTCACATAATATGGAAGACTAGGCACCTAGTTTGTCCTTCTTTAAGAAAACAACAAAAAATTCTAGATTATGTGTTCAAGAAATCTTAAAAGCATCAGTGAACTGCAGATGCTTCTTATAATGGGGTTATTTCCTGATACACCCATTGCACGTTGAAAATGTTGTAAGTCAAAAATGCATTTAATACACCTAACCTACCAAACATCATGGCTTACCCTCACCTACCTTAAACAGGTAGGTGCTAAAACAACTACATTAGCCTACAGTTGGGTAAAATCATCTAAGACAAAGCCTATTTTATAATAAAGTATTGAATATTTTATGTAATTTATTAACTAATATACTGAATATGGAAAACAGAATGGTTGTGTGGGTACTCAAATGATTTCTACTGAAGGCACATCACCTTTGCACCACTATAAAGTCAAAAAATTGTAAGTAAATCATTGTAAGTTGGGGACTATCTGCACAAGAAAATAAGGAAGGCTCAGATCAGGGACTAAAAGAGGAAGGGAACTTAGAGAAGTAAGTGTAGAATTTTAGCCAGTTTTCTTGAGTCTATTTACTAACTTGTGTAAATTTGAGCCTTGATTATCCTGCATCTACAGAGCCCACAGAGCAGGAAACAAAGATAAGGGCTTTCAAAAGCTAGTAGTTTAATAGCTCATCCCCTACTTCAAAAGAGCTGAGGCATCAAAGTTCTAAACAGTCAGTGAGCATGACCTGGAAATAAACCCATGTCTTTCCTATCCCTGAGGTCTAAAAAGAAAATATCCTTGACCTTTAGCAAACAGTATAAGAGGTAAAAATAACTGCTGAAAATTTGGAATCACAAGATGGTCCTCACACAAATTTGTAGTACAAATTCATAGAAACTGTGTTACCAAAAACTGCAAGTTAAGAATTTAAATTAGAGTATCCCAGACTTGTAGTGCTTTCATATGGCTGGTCAGAAACAAATGCAGATTTAACCTATAGCATCCCACCATCATCTCAAGCTTCAAAGACTTCAAAGAAATGAAACTCTAAGTAAAATGAACAACTCACTAGAAAAAACAACAAAATATACAAATGAACAAAAGCACCATGAGCAATAAACAGCAGAAGCAAGAGCTACAAGGAATGTGTCTTTATGTATTTCACATACCAGCTATAAATTAAAATGTTTACTATGTTTAAAGAAATAAAGGATAAGCTTCAAAGTATATGCCAGTAATAAAATATTACCAAAAACATACTCAGCAATGGATATAATATATTCTGATCAAATTAGGTTTATCCTAATAATTTGGGATTGGTTTATACTAAAATATTAGTTAATGTTATTCACATTAACATGTTAAAGGAGAAATTTATATGATCTTCTCAATGAATGCAGAAAAGGTGTTTGATAAAATTTAACATTCATTTATAATAAAAACATCTAGTTAACTAGGAATAGAAGGAGCTTTCTCAGTCTAATTTAAAAATAAAAATAAAGAAAATATTATATCTTGTGGTTACTTATTCAAATAATTTTATCTAAGATTAGGAACAAAACAAGGATTCCCATTTCTATTTAACATTACATTGTATATACTAGTCACTGAAGAAAATCAAGAAAACATATAAAAAGAATAAGGATTGAAAGAGGGATAATACTATCATTGTTTTCAATTAATACTGTTAATATGTAAAAAAAAATTCAAAATAAACTACCAATAAATTTTTTAAAGGAATGTAAATTTAACAAAAGTTGACAGATACCAACTCAACAGAAAACTCTATTTCATTTCTATATTGCCACTAGAGTTAGCAAATAACACACATACTGTTTCTCTCTTTCTTTTTATCTTTCTCTCTCCCTTTCTCTCTCTCTCTCTATATATATATTAATCCTATCCACATGTATTTTTTAATGGAAAATACCTCTGTATTAATCTAACAAAATATAAAAATCCTTTAAGAAACAGTATAACCAGAAGATCCTGTATTATAAAGATATCTGTTGTCCCCAATTTGATATACAGAATCAATGAAATCTTAATCAAATCTCTGAAAGATTTTGTTTAAAAAGTCAAACATGACCATCATATTCTAAAATGTATATGGAAGAACAAAGGACCAAAAGTAGCCAAACACTCTTGAAGAGGACGAATGAGTTTGGGGGGTTTGCTGGGTTGTCCCAGCTTTCAAGACACTAATAAAGCTGCAGTTCTTAAGATAGTATAATATTAGTGCTGGATAGACAAATAGATCTATGGAACAGAATTAGAGCCCAGAAATAGACACTGGCATATATAGATACTAGATATATGACAGAAGTGGTATTGCAGATGACAGAAAAATGATGAATTTTTCAATAAATGGTACTGGATAAAGATATCTGTATGGGAAAAAATTATATTGAGTTTCTACCTCACACTATAAACAAAATAAAATTCTGAGAGAATCAAAGATCTGAAAGTAAGAGGCAAAACCAAAGTCTTTAAAAGATAATATGGGGGGAGAGATCCAAGATGGCCGATTAGCAACAGCTCAGGAACGTAGCTCCCAGTGAAAGCACAGAGAATGAGTGGACGCTGCACTTTCCGACGAATTTTTGTTGCCCACAGACCAGGAGATTCCCGGCGAAGGAGCCACACGGGTCGCCAGTGCGACTGTTTTGGCCAGCGCAGCTGTTTTGCCAGTGCCCCAGCGCGGCGCTTCTCAGTGCGGAGTGTACGGGACTGAGTGCCCTTTTAGTCGGGCTCGGCTGGTCCCATTCCCACAAGGAGAACAGGAATTGGAAGCACCAAGGACTGAGAGCAAGCACAGCTGAACCCGGGAAGGCCCAGCTCTGTGGGGAAGGGGCGCCCGCCGAAGGAAAACTAAGAAACAGAGAAAACTTCATAACCAACAAGCTGGACGTCCACTCAGAGACCCAATCTGAAAGTTGGCAATGACAAAGACGACAGGTGGATAAATCCACAAAAATGGGAAGAAACCAGTGCAAAAAGGCTGAGAACACCCGAAATCAGAATGCCTCTCCTCCTACAGGGGATCACAGCTCCCCATCAGCAAGAGAACAAGGCCTGACGGAGGATGAATGTGAGAAACTCACAGAATCAGGCTTCAGAAGGTGGATAATAAGAAACTTCTGTGAACTAAAAGAACATGTTCTAACCCAATGCAAAGAAACTAAGAACGTTGAAAGAAGATTTAACGAAATGCTCACAAGAATGGACAACTTAGAGAAGAATATAGAATTTCATATCCGGCCAAACTAAGCTTCATAAGTGAAGGAAAAATAAAATTTTTTGTGAACACACAAGTACTCAGAGATTACATCACCACCAGGCTTGCTTTACAAGAGCTTCTGAAAGAAGCACTACACATGGACGGGAACAACCAGTATCAGCCATTCCAAAAACATACCAAAAGGTAAAAAGCATCACCATAATGAAGAATCTACATCAACTAATGGGCAAAACAGCCAGCTAGCATTACCAGAAGCTGTGATTTTCGTCTCCGATAAAACAGACTTTAAAACAACAAAGAACATAAGAAACAAAGAGGGACATTACATGGTGGTGAAAGGATCAATGCAACAAGAAGAGCTAACGATCCTAAATATATATGCACCCATTATAGGAGCACCCAGATACATAGGGCAAGTTCTTAATGACTTACAAAGAGACTTAGACTCCCACACAATAATAGTGGGAGACTTTAACATTACACTGTCAATATTAGACAGATCAACGAGATAGAAAATTAACAAGGATATCCTGGACTTGAACTCAGACCTGGAACAATTAGACTTAACAAATATTTACAGAACTCTCCTCTCCAAATCCACAAAACATACATTTTTCTCAGTATCACATTATACCTATTTTAAAAGTGACCACATAATAGGAAGTAAATCACTCCTCAGCAATTGCATAGCATTTCACAGGTTTAAGTAAAATATTGGTTGGCTGCTTATTTGTTATTTTCATCCCCTATTCCTTCCTATCTCCATTGTTAAGCACAATTATTGGCATAAAAGAGTTTTTTAATACCCATTTTTAAACTGCATTCTAGCCTGGGCAATAAAACAAGAATCCCATTCTCTCTCCCTCTTTCTCTTCCTCTTTCTTTCTCTCTATCATTCTTTTTTTTTCTTTCTTTTGCTGTTTCTTTCTTTCTCCTTTTCTCTAAAAAAGAAAATAATAATAAAGTAAAATGAAATAAAATAAAATCAGATAATATAGGAAAATATCCTCATGGCAACAGAGTACAGAAGGATTTCTTGAACAAAGTACAAAAAGACAAACAGGGAAAAGTTTGAAAATTTAAACTAAATTAAAATTTAAAATTTTAGATAAGTTTCAGATCATCATAAGATAACATAAAAAAGTGCAAAGACAAGTTACAAATTAGTAGAAAATATTTGTAGTATATGTTAAGGTCTAAAATCTAGAGTATATAAGAGCTGCTACAAATCAGTGGGAAATGACAAAATAGTAGATAAATGCACAAGACACTTGACCAGACCTTTCACAAAAGAACAAACTCAAATGGCCTATAAACATATGAAAACATGCTCAACCTCATTAGTGATTAAGAAAATGCAAATGCAATCATCTATCAGATTGACAAAAATTTAGAAACAGCCAAGGCCATGTGTTGATGTCTTAATGGGAACTCAGCTGTGCTGGTGAGAATGTAAATGCACACAAAAAACAGTTTGACAGCACTTCATAAAGAAAAAAGGTATTCATTTTACCCTAGTAACCCCAATAATTCCCTCTTACTCATCAGGAGACATACAGAACATTCATGGAAACATTGTTAATAATAGCCCCCGTATTAGTCAAGATTCTCCAGAGAAAGGGAGCAAATAAGATGGAGTACAAGTGTGTGTGTGTGTGTGTGTGTGTGTGTGTGTGTGTGTGTGTGTGCATGCGCATATGATTTCAACCACAATGCAGAGCTATAAGACAATGCCCAAACTCTTGGCCTTCCAGATAAAAGGTCTATAATGAAATAACAATTGAAAAATCATTATCTTGTCTAATTAAAAATATATAAAACCAACAACTATGGGTTCTAGCTATGCATGTAAATGCTATACATATGTTTTTAAATTTAACAATGATAGTAATCAACCAACAGTGTAAAGAAACTTGTACTCATTTGTTGCTGGTAGCATTGCCAGTTGATACAATCACTCAGTGGAATAGTTTTAACCATATTAGAAATGTGAAATGAGATATTAAAATATTGCCATTCTTTGACTCAGGTTTCTACTTTGGGAAATTTAAGGTTATTTAAGAAATAATTTTTAAAGCGTATAACAAACCAGTGTAAAAAATAATGTTTAAGGCAGAAATATTTATAAAGGCAAACTTAAAACATTCAAATTCCTTGCTCTTTATAAATTCTCAAAGTAGTCTACATTACTTACAAAAATAACATTATAAATATATACCTTGTGTTGGTATATATTAACATCAAATGAACAACCAGACTAAACATAAATTTACATGTTGTTTGTCTGATTAAGAAGATCTGCAGAAGCACTGAAAATATCAGAGAAATTTAAAGTAATGTAAATAGTTGTATTAGGCTTATATGAATGTTCAATGATATGATTATTATTTTAAAAATAAGTGGGTATATATTTAATCTGAAGGGATATATTTAATGGTGGAATTTCAGGCAGCATTATAGACAGATGGTGAAACTATTTATGTAGGAGGTGGGGTGGGTAGGGGAAAGGGAGACCTAGAATCTCACCACATGGAAGTTTCTATAATCAGAGGGTTTTCTCTGGGTTGTGCAGACTGTGGAGCCAAAAGGCAGGCTCATACAGAAGACTTCTCAAAGGGGAAAAAAGAACTGAAAGGACTAAAATTAGAAAAATGGGATTGTAAATTAATTTCCCTTTAGGATGTAAGCTGCTTTTATTTTCTTTGTTTCTTTTTTTATTTATGTTTAAAGCAATTGCAACTTAGTGATTTACTACAGTATATGAGAGAGGCTATTTTTCAGAGAGTCTGAATTCTGTGTCCTTGTTCTGACTAATTTATTTGATTTCTACATTGAGAGAAGTGTGGACAGTGTAACAGTGGAAGAAGCTTATCAATTAACTGGCATCCAGTTCCTTTGACGGCAGCAACATTAAGGTGGCTTCCTTCTCAGAATCTTATCTCATTTACTGAAGACAAAAAAGAGGAATGCTGTGCCATTCTGAACCAAAGACTAGCATAAAAGAAGGTGTTAGGGAGCAAGAGGAGAGGGCTGCATGGCTGTTGCAGCTTTCAGATGAAAGCATATTGGAAACAAAGAAGAAGGCACCATTTCCTTAAGCTGAATCTATAAAGTATGAGTGTTCTGCTCAAGAGGAAGTGCAGTGCAGCTTAAAGTGTGTTGTGCATCCAAGAACACTTTATGACCTCAACAGATCACTTCTCTATTTCAGTTTCTCCAGTTATAAAACAAAATGAGAAATAACTCCTTCTTTCTACTATCACTCCACACCCCCACCCTTCATACATCTGGAATGTATTATGATTACAGATTAGGGAAATCAGTTTTTTTTTTTTAGAACATGATGTGTATAAGTTGTCCCTGCCATTAAGGGGTTTATTACATTTTAATTAGTACTGCCTTCTGTTTTGTACATTAAGTTATGTGATTTCTACTCAAGCGTTTTGTTAAGAGATCTTCAAGTCACAAGGAGTGATAAGCAGTGAATAAATTTTTAAACTTAATTTTCCATGTTATTAAAATTATAATAAATATATCACAGACAATCAGTTGTTAATTTTAAGCAGCTCATGATATTTTTTTAAAAAAGCTTTTAGTATCACAAGGTCTACAATGCAATCTCCCCAATAAGATCACTTGATATCAGGTTGCTCAACTGTGCACATGGCCTTTCAAATAGAATGCCATCTCTTAATGCTGTGGACTGCCATGCAAGTATTCATAACTTGGGATTAAATTTCATATATGTTATTTGAGAAGTCTACATAATACCAACAAAATAATTTTCTAAAAACTGAATTATCTTATTTCCAGGTATATCTTAATGTATTTTTTTAAAAACTGTAGTATCAACAAATCCTTTTGGAATCTAAAGTTTAGATAATGTCACAAACCATTCAAAGGAATTAGGAAATCTTTCCAGCAGCTGTTCTTCCATTTTCTCTGGCAGCGTCAGGTGGCAAGGACAGGCAGTAACCAAATCCATTTAGTGTTAAGTGTGACTCTAACACTGATGACCTTACTGAAATAGTTGAGTCTGATGCTCTGAAGAATGATTATATAGGGAAGCCGCATAGCGAGCTGCACATACACCTTACCAAAGAGCTCATTTAGAAGATAGTTTGAAATTTTGTTGGAATAAGAACTTGCAGGTAGGAAGAACAGCTGAGGAAAAAGAGCGCTGGAATGGGACAGATCTGGATTCAAATGCCAGTTCACCACTTGCAGCATCAACCCCTCCAAGCCTGTTTACTTATCCGTAACATGAAAATACAAACAATATCAATTTCACAGGGTTGTTTGGGGATTAAAAAGATGTAAACATCATATTTAGCATAAAATAGAGGGACAAGAAATGTTAGTTCCCTTCTTTCCATTCACCTGCATCAAATGTCATGCTGGCCTTTCTTATTACATTTTCAGTTCATTTTCAATTATAGCACCCTTAAATTCTTTACAGGCTAGTAATGAGATGCAACTGATAACATTGGGCTCTGTGTTATTGAGGCAAGGACTGGGTATAGAGTTTCCCTGGTGCTGCTTGGCACATTACCCAGACGTTCTACAAGGTCATGGTCCTGTGGCATTGTGTGCAACATACAATAAACAATCCACCAACGTGTTTATGTCATCTTGTATGGGTCTTTTGTTTTAGTTAGTTATCACTGCTCTCAAGTTTCATGTTGATAATCTACAGATAATCTCATTAGAATTTATAGGAAAAAAAGAACCCTTGTAGCCATTCGAGGCTCTTAATGCAACCTACCTCATTAGTGAGAGGATATGAATCAGGCAGGGCAGCATAAATTCTGATGACCATCCCAAAATGATCCTTAGGACCTATTCTGTAATAAAGTAGGAAGGCCAGACCTATTTAACAAAACACTAGGTCTCCCTATAATGCTGGGTGAGTATCATCCGCAAGTTACATGCCACTTTAATTCAGAGGACCGCTAAAATTACAAGTTAGAATATAGACATTGAAACAGAAACTTTCTTTCTCCCTTCCTTCCTCCGTTCCTTCTCTTTCCCCTCTTCCTGTTTCTTTCTTTCCATTTTATCTTTTTATGGAAGGAACAACAGGCTATGACAAAAATATACATACTGTAATAAGATGAACAATTAGAGATAGAGAAGACTAATATTCCTGGATATACAATCAAGAAATTCCTCTGGGTTTATGCCAAGAGATAGACATCAAAACAGAAAACAAAATAATCCATAACACTGATTTTTCACTTACCCAGTTACTGATTAAAAGTGGCAAATGAGGAATGAAGTTACATTGTTAAGCCATTAAATTTGAAAAAAAAATGCAAATACTGTAATTATGCAGGTGAACCAAAAAAATGTAAGATGCAATGTATCAAAGCCAGAAATCATTCAAAGTAGGCAAGCAAAGAAAATAAATAAACATTAAACATAGTGAAATACAAGAGGCCAACTCTACTTAAGCCATTTCCCGCTCAATTAAACAATTCAATAAAACATTTATTTATAACAGCTGGCTACCAGAGACAGCCAGGAGAAACCTAGCTCCATGCAGGTGCCTTAACTCAGGGTGTACAGCAGATAAATGAGCCTGAAAAAATAAATAAATAAAAGAAGGTCCCAGGGGCCTGAGACTGATTTCCTACCTAGTGCTAAATGGTGCCACAATACATGTCTTTATTAAATGCTTTGGCTCAACATTTTTGAAGGATCAGTTTATAGCAAAGTAAGAGACATTGCACAATATCAGAAACTTGTTACTGATCATTAGAGTCAACCTTTGGCCAGAAAATTACAGCTTTCTTCCCTAAAGGCAGACACTATCCTGAAACATCTGACTTCCCAGATCTCCCATTAAGAATATAAAATGTTTTAGCAGTAGCTTTCCATGTACCGCAATTTTGGTTAATACTCATCAGGACAGAATTTCACAAAATAGATGTGCCAAGAATGCATGAGCAGAAGGGACCAGAAGTAAAGCAATTATATATCACTCATGGACAGGAGAAAGAACTTTTTTTTATACCAAAAGACATTTAACTGCTCATGTGTTTGGCATGGCTCTGGGCCATAGAAACTAGAAGCAGCAAATGGATAAATTACCTTGTTGTACAGTAAGACTAAAGTTAGGTCTTAAACTTCTTACTGTATTATGGAAATTGTGGTTTGAAGAAGAGTGTCACCTTCAGGAAGAGTTGCTACAAATAACACCTGCCTGTTACCAAATGCAAAAGCAATGTTGGTTACACATTTAGATTACAGCTGCAAACACAGAGAACAATCATATCTTCCCATTCAGAATATACTTTGTGGCTTAAAAACAGATCATACATGGCAGGAGGAATATTCACTTAGCAAATTCACTAACTAAGGTATCTATTTACAAATTGGTTGTGAAGCCCAATCATTTATTAAAGAAAGATGTATGCCCTGATTGCTTGAAAGTGATAGAAGTTGTGCAGTGAGCTTGAGATGTTTGAAAATTAAAGACACTGATAACTTAAATCCAGCCAGATCTCTCTTTAGAGTAATAAGTGAAATTTGAAGTGTTGGAAACAATGTGGAGAAATTGGAACTCTGATACACTTCTAATGGATAGGCACAATCACTTTGGAAAACTTTTGGGCAGTATCTCCTACAGCCGAATATACATATATCCTATGATTCAGCAGTTCTACCCCTAGCTATATACTTAATAGAAATACACATATATGTGCAGCAAAAGACATATATGAGAATGTTTGTAGCAGTACTTTTTCTAGTCCCCCCAATGTAAATAATCCAAATGCTTGTCAACAGTAGAATGGCTAAATTGTAGTATAATCACACAATGGAATGCTATACAGCAATGACAGTAAACAAACTATGATTATATATAACAATGTTAATGAACATAATGTTCATTAATGATGTTAATGTTTATTAACAATATCAAATTTACAAGAGTAAAACAACCCCATTAAATAGTGGGCAAAGGACATGAATAGACACTTCTCTAAAGAAGACATACATGCAGCCAACAAGCATATGAAAAAAAGCTTAATATCACTGATCATTAGAGAAATGCAAATCAAAACCACAGTGAGATACCATTTTCACACCAGTCAGAATGGCTATTATTAATAAAAGTTTAAAAATAACAGATACTGGCAAGGTTGTGGAGAAAAGAATACATATACTGTTGGTAGGAGTGTAAATTAGTTCAATCACTCCTCTGAGGAATCACCACACTGCTTTCCAGAAAAGTTAGATTGCTGCTTTTCACAAAAGCAGTGTGCTGATTCCTCAAAGAGCTAAAAGCAGAACTACCATTCAACCCAGCAATCCCATTACTGAGTATAGACCCAGAGAAATATAAATCATTCTACCATGAAGACACATGCACCTAAATGTTCATTGCAACACTATTCGCAAAAGCAAAGACATGGAATCAAACTAAATGTCCATCAGTGACAGATTGGATAAAGAAAATATGGCACATATACACCATGGAATACTATGCGGCCATGAAAAAGAATGAGATCATGTCTTTTGTGGAAACATGAATGGAGCTGGAGGCTGTTATCCTTAGGAAACTAACGCAGGAACAGAAAACCAAATACTACTTGTTCTCCCTTATAAGTGGGAGCTAAATGATAAGAACTTATCAGTGCGAAGAAGGAAACAACAGACACTGGGGCCTACTTAAGTGGGGAATGTGGGAAGAAGGAGAGGAGCAGAAAAGATAGCTGTTGGGTACTGGGCTTAATACTGGGGTGATAAAATAATACGTACAGCAACCCCTGCAGCACATGTTTATATAACAAACCTTCATGTGTGCCTCCAAACCTAAAATAAAAGTTTAAAAAACAATTTTGATAAACATAATATTGATCAAACAAAGCCAGACACATGGAGTACATATTGTATAAGTTCATTTGTACAAATTAAAAAAATAGGCAAAACTAATCTATGACGTAAAAGTCAGCATAGTGGTAACCTTGAGAGTTAGTATTTGAAAGGATTGTGATTGAGATTTGCAGGGCTGGTAACAGTCTTTTTCTTGCTCTGGGTGGTGGTTACATGAGGTGTTCAGTTGTGAAAAATTCAATGATCTACATATTTATGATGTGTGTACTATTCTTTTTATCTGTTATACTTCAATAAAAAGTTAAAATAAAATCATAAATATTTATCCTTTATGTCAAGTTTAAATTATCCTCACATATTACTATGCCTATAGCTATGAATATAATCAGCATTTGATTTTCAGGCAATGTATGGTCTTTGACAAAGGTATAGATGAAAATTTCAAATACAGATATGCTTGAAAAAATCACCATTTATTTCTAAAAGTGACATGATCAAACATAGACAAAAAATGAAATTGGAGAGATCCAAGATGGCTGCGTAGCAGCAGCTCAGGATTGTAGCTCTCAGTGAAAGCGCAGAGAGTTGAGTAGATGCCGCAATTGCAGACGAATTTTTGATGCCCACAAACTGGGAGATTCCCGGTGAACGAACCACACGGGTCGGCAGTGCAACTCTTTTGGCTGGCACGACTGTTTTGCCGGCACCCCGGTGTGGTGCTTCTCGGTGCGGAGTATACGGGACTGGGTGCCCTTTTAGTCGGACTCCACTGGTCCCATCCCCACAAGGAGAACAGCAATTGGAAGCACTGAGGACTGAGAGTAAGCACAGCTGAACCTGGGAAGCACAGCAAGCACAGCAGAACCCGGGAAGGCCCAGCTCTGTGGGGAAGGGGCATCCGCCAAAGGAAAACTAAGAAACAGAAAAAACTTCATCACCAACAAGCCGGACATCCACTCAGAGACCCAATCTGAAAGTCGGCAATTACAAAGACAACAGGTGGATAAATCCACAAAAATGGGAAGAAACCAGTGCAAAAAGGCTGAGAACACCCGAAATCAGAATGCCTCTCCTCCTACCGGGGATTGCAGCTCCTCATCAGCAAGAGAACAAGGCCTGACGGAGGATGAGTGTGATGGACTCACAGAATCAGGCTTCAGAAGGTGGATAATAAGAAACTTCTGTGAACTAAAAGAACATGTTCTAACCCAATGCAAAGAAACTAAGAACCTTGAAAGAAGATTTAACAAAATGCTAATGAGAATGGACAAATTAGAGAAGAATATAAGTGAATTGATGGAGCTGAAAAACACAACACGAGAACTTCGCGAAGCATGCCCAAGTTTCAACAGCCGAATTGACCAAGCAGAAGAAAGGATATCAGAGGTCGAAGATCAACTCAATGAAATAAAATGAGAAGGCAAGATGACAGAAAAAAGGGGAAAAAGGAATGAACAAAGTCTCCAAGAAATATGGGACTATGTGAAAAGA
>PVKP010040914.1:0-19124 GCA_004027715.1 Plecturocebus donacophilus
CCAACCCTGTGTGTCCAGCCCTGTGTCCAGCCCTGTATGTCCAGGGCCTGCGTGTTCAAGGCCTGTGTGTCCAGCCCTGTGTGTCCAGCCCTATGTGTCCAGGGCCTGTGTGTCCAGGGCCTGCATGTTCAAGGCCTGTGTGTCCAGCCCTGTGTCCAGCCCTGTATGTCCAGGGCCTGTGTGTTCAAGTCCTGTGTGTCCAGCCCTGTGTGTCCAGGGCCTGCGTGTTCAAGGCCTGTGTGTCCAGCCCTGTGTGTCCAGGTCCTGGGCTGGTTGTGGGGGAGGTGGATATGCAGTAGGGGAGGGCAAGGGTGAGCTGGAACCACACTGGCTTCTCATGGCCTCCAGGTCACTGATGTGGATGCCACCGTGGGAGCCTGGCAGAGAAGCTAATGCCTACCTCATGGGGTAGACACCCACCAGGCCTGGGGCCTGGGAGGGAAGGGAAGCTGGCGTGGCCCAGCAGACTGTGGCCCCACAGCCACACGCAGGATGGTCATGAGGTGGGTGACTTTTCCACTTCCAGCGCCCCACTTCCCACCACCCCCTCCCAAGTATTTCAAAGGATGGGCTTATGCGTCTCACTCCATTGAAACTACATGGAGACCTACCGTGCCGCAGTGCCGACAGCTGACGGTGCTGTAATGTACACTTAAAGATCTGCTAGGAGCGTCAATCTTATGTTAAGTTTAAGCCCCATGAACACTCGTGGGATGAAAAATGGAAATGAATGAATGATAAGAGGCCTCGGGTTACCACCCTCAGATCACTGAGGGCAGGTGGGGGAAGAACGCAGTGGGGTCCTCTGTGACCCCAGAGGGAAGACCCAGGAGCCAAGGGGAGAAGCCGTGAGAAGACCCCCTGTCAATCCAGGGACAGTTCTTCCTGGCTGTCAAATGTGCTTTATTTCTCTCTCCCCTTACTAACAATTGCAGTAGTTAAATTCCTGTGCCTCAGGAGAGTCATGCGAATCCAGATGTGTAGGAGGGAGACCCTGAAAGTCATGCACCGTCCAAGGACCAGAGACAACAGCGGCTGACGTTTGACGTAGCTCTTGTCACTTGTAACGAAAATGCCCACAGCCAGGCACACACCCAGTGCTGGCCACGCGGGGCCATCGTCTCCAGGTGACTTCAGTGAAACTGTCTCCTGCCGTTTCCACGCAGCCGCTGCAGGAGCACCGCCAGGCCTTCCGTACACTTCACAAAACTTATTTTTTACGTCTATGTAGCATCCCACTGAAACGCCCTATCCTAACTTGTGAACACCTCGGATCGCTGGTCGTGAGGTCATTCCTAACGTTTCGCTATGGTAAGATGCCCCAGGATCTTGGTGCCAGCACCGTCAGGAGATAGTCCCACGTGGCTCTGCCACCATGAGACGGGGCTTTCCACGAGCCCACCACCCCGAGTGGCCACAGCGCTTTACGGAGTGCCCACTGTGGGCCTGGCAGGAGACACTGAGAGTCACATACGGAAACATAAATCATCAATGCCAGTGCTCTGCCCCGTCTCCACAGCTGTGGGGTCTCAACCTTGTCTGACGGTCGGAATCCCCTGGAATTCTCTGCCTTATTAAAGAGATTTTGGGGCAACTGAGCCAGAGCAGAGCACAGACATCTTTTTGAAAAAACTTGTCAACGATTATGTTGAGATCACTGCAGAGCTACATGCAGCTGTAAACGTGATACAGAGAGGTCCCTTGAACGTTTTACCCATCATCCCCAATGGTAACAGCTTGAAGAACGCCAGTCGAGTGTCACCAGCGGGATATTGACAAAGACACAGGCAGGACACAGAACGCCCTTCACCTCGAGGAGCCCTCAAAGTGCCCTTCATGACCACCCCCACTTCCCACCTCCCTCCCATGCCCACCTGCCTCTTAACTCCCGGCACCCACTACTCCCTTCTGTAGCTCTGTAATTTTGCATTTCGAGGACATTATGTAAATAGAACCCTACAGTATAGAACCTTTTGGAATTGGCCTTTTTCACTCAGCAGAGAGCTACCTTGAGCTTCATCCCAGTCGCTGTGGGATGTATCAATAGTTTGTTCATTTTAATGCTGTGGGATTCCGGTGTGCTGGTGAAAATCCATCACAATCGATTTAGCCACTCACCTGTTGAAGGGCATCTGGCTTATTTCCTGTTTGGAACTATTATAAATAAAGCTGCTATGAGCATTCGTGATTAGGATTTTGAGTAAACATGTTTTTGTTTCTCTGGAATAAATGCCCAAGAGTGCAATTACTGAGGAGTATGGTCACTGTGTTTTGTTTTACAACCAACTGCCAACCTGTCTCCCACAGTGGTTGTAGCATTTCAAGTTCTCACCAAGCAATGTTTGAGCGATCCAATTTCTCTGCATCCTGCCAGTGTTTAGCAGTTGTTTTTATTTGATCACTTTAGCCATTCTGACAGGTCTGTTGTGATAGTTTATAGTTGTTTAATTTGCATTTCCCTAATAGCTAATGATGCTGACTGTCTTTTCGTGTCCCTATTTGCTATTTGTATACCCTCTTTGGAATGTCTGTTGATGTTTCTTGCCCATTTCATAATTAAATTCTTTTTCTATTGAATTTTCAGAGTTCTTTATATTTTATAGATACTTGTCTTTTGTAGGATATGTGACTTGCAAATATTTTCTCCCAGAATGTAACTTGTCTTTTCATCCTCTTAATGAAACCTTTTGCAAAAGGAAAGTTTGTAATTCTGATGAGACCCAATTTATCACTTTTTCCTTTTATGGGTCATGCTTTATTGAGTCTAAAAACTCTGTCCAAAGTCCTAATTTTTTGTAAAAATCTTTTAATTTATATTTTACACTTCAGTCCATGATCTATTTTGAATGAACTTTTGCATAAGGTGTGAGGTTTAGGTTGAGTTTTGCTTTTTGCCCATAGGTGTTCCACTGCTCCAGAACCATTTGTTGTAAATACTGTCCTTCTTCCATTGAATTGCTTTTGCATCTTTGTCAAAAATAAGTTGGACTAAGTTGGACATATTTGTATGGTCTAAATCTGGTTTTTACATTCTGTTCCATTGATCTATGTATTTATCCTTCTTCCAACACCACACTGTCTTGAATGCTGTACCTCTATAGTAAGTCTTAATATCTGGTAAAGTTATTTCTCCTACTTTATTCTTTTTTTTCAAAATTGTTTTAGCTTACAGAACATTCCAGTTTCAGTTATATTTAGTTTCTTTTCTAGGTCATTTATCTTTCCATATACATTTTAGAATAGGCTTGTCTATACCTACAAAAATCTGACTAGTATTTTGATAGAAATTGTGTTAAATCTATAGATTGATTGGAAGAAAATTGATATCTTTTCTACTATTCTGAATCTCCCAATCCATGAACATTGTATACCTGTCTATTTATTTAGGCTTTCTTTAATTGTATAAGTGTTTATAAAACCCCACAAGTTATGACTACCTAGTTTGGGCCAGGTGTATGGGATTCATGCATCATTCTGGGGGTGGGGGGTTGGTTTAGATCAGTTTTCCCCAAGCACCCCTAATGCTAAGAATGACCTAGGGGTGCTTTTTATAATCGCCAGAGAGAATGAGAATCAGACAGTGCATGGCAGGGGGGGACCCCCAAACCTGAGTGGTTAAGAAGCTTCAAGAGTGGTTCTTACAGACCTGGTTGTAATGAGTCTCTAGTTCCCTGGGCTCCAAGCATTGTCCCTCTAAGCCTGAGGGATGGCCAGTGGAATGTGTGGTGAAGCCAACACGCATCTGCTCAGCATCTCTTCAGACCTACCCAGAGGGGGCAAGCAGGCCACTGGCTAAGAAGGATCATGTGGCATGGCTGATTTCCCTAATCAGGCCTCCCCTGAGGTGTTCTGTGTTCCTAAACTACCTGCTCTTGTGAGACCACTTGCATGTCATTGTCTGCTTGTTGATTGCTCAGGACACCAGGAAGGTTTGGGGGCCCCAAGATTTTCTTGCTCTCCAGGATCCACGCAGTCTCCAGCAAAGCACAGAATCCTCACTGGGAAGCAAAATGAGGTCTTTGAAGTTAATTTTACTGTTCAAACAACTCGGCCAGGAAAATAGAAACAGCTGGGGCCTCTTTCAAAAGTCTACCTTTGAGAGAACTCATTGGACAAGGATCCATATTTTTAAAGTCCTGTCGGATTCCTTCAAGTCACCTGGTGTCTATATCATAAGCCTTCTGCTTCTTAGCTGTAGGATAGGACAGCTACTCTCTCTTTCCAGGGTTTTGGTGAGGACAGAGTGAAATAATTCAGGCAGCACTCAGGAGTATGACCCAGCAGGTGAAAGCTACCTCATCGTGATTTCTTCAACTGGATTGAAAGCTTTCCAATAATGAGGCCAGTATTTTCTCCTTTCTTTGGGCCCTGTCCCTGTCTTCTTCCTGTACCCTTCACCCTGCTCCCTGCCCTCTTACTACCATCTTCTCAGTGGTGGACACAGCAAATGCTCATAAGCATGAACATGGAGAAAACCCCACAATAACCCTCCTCTCTGCCATTATGACACTGCAAAAACCCTCCGGAGAGAGCCCGGCACCTGCCTTCTCATCCAAGAGTGATGGTGAACAGAGTCCTGTCAAGTGAGAGGAAAGCTGGAGGAGCTCAGCTTGAGTGTTATGAGGTGCAGCTGTGAGGAAGACAGCCTCAGGGCTGTGCTCACTGGAGATGCCCCCTTTGGGGGCTGCAGCAGGGAATGGGGGCTTACTTGGAAACCCACAAATTGGAGATCCACCCTAGTTACATGCAGAAGCCCAGATATTTTTCACCATGCTCAGGCACCCCGGGCAGGTGGGAAGGGTAGGGCAGGTGGAGGCCAGTGCTTCGCTGGACAGGGCTAAACCCAGGGCAGTGGAGTCCCAGAATGAACCACTGCCGAGTGGACCTGATGGCAATAATGGAATCTATCTGCCCTCCTGACTCCCAGGGACCTGCCCTCTGCCCCAGCCTCGCTGAGGGGACTCTTAAATGCTCGCATCCTAGGGTTGGGCCTCAGGTTTCCTTCTCACCACCTGTGCATGAACTGTAACTCTGGGTCTGGGTGGGCCAGGAGAGGTGGGACAGGGTGTGGTAGGGGAAGGAAGGGGGCCGCCCCAGCAGCTGGCCTGAATGGACACCAAGGTTGCAGCAACCTCTGTCTGCCCCATATACCCTCCAGGCTGCTGGAGAACTTCCCACTCCCCAGAGATGTCCCAGTGAGCAGGGCCTCCCCTGGGCTCTCCTGCCCCCACCCTCTGTGGTCCTCTGGGTGGGGCAGACCTGAGGGGACTCTGCTCTTGCTGCAGGATCCTGAGTACCCAAACTCTCAGGAGCCTGGGGTGTATCAAGGTGGTTGTGGCTGTGGCTGGGCAGAAGCCATGTTCACTGGGGCAGGTGCTCACCCCACATCTTCTCAGTGGGGATGGCTGAGGACAGGGGAAGGAGTGCCCCAGGGTGTACCCTGCTTTAGGCTCTGGAAAGCTACAAATGTGAAGGTGGGAGCAGGGGTGCTGTTTTTGTTTTATAAACATCAGCCCTGTGTCCATGCAAGTGCCATGAAGCTCCAAACTGGGAGATCTGCTGGTCTCCAGAGACCCACAGAGTTAGCACCCACCTTCACTAAGCAGCGACCTGCACGGGCGTGCATGCCCACCTGCAGGGCAAAAGTTTGGGTCTCTCCATCCTTGGCCACACTTTTTGCCTATTTGATGAGAGTGAAATGTTGCATTACTGAGGAGTTGTTTTTTGGTTTTTAAAAGAATGTTTCCCTTTTTTACTGAGGTGTAACTCATGCAGTTAGATGAAATTTTGCATATGTATATGCCCATCTGTCAGTGGGGTCAAGACATGGAGGCCCAGGTCAAGACCCGGTGCCTAGCACCCCAGCAGACCCTTCCCACTCCCCCCAGGCAACTCCCTCCCTGAAGGCAGCCACTGTCGGCTTCTTGCCACAGGTGAATTTGGCCTGTTTTTACATCTGTGCTCATGAGAGACATTGGACTGTAGTTTTCCTGGGCTCTCTCTGTCTGGTTTGCATATTAGGGCAGTGCTGGCATATTAGGACATACAGAAAAGGATATTTATCATGGAAATTGACTCACACTATTACGGAGACCAAGAAGTCCTGTCTGCAACAGTCTGCAAGCTGGAGACCCGGGAAAGCTGGTGGCTTAATTCAGTCCAAGTCCAGTGACCTGAGAACGAGGAGCTCATTGTCTGAAGGCAGGAGAAGATGGATGTTTCAGACTAAGCAGAGAGTGAGTGAGCAAGCCAGAGAGAGAGAGAGAGAGAGAGAGAGAGAGAGAGAGAGAGAGAGAGTGAGTCAGTTGCCCTGCCTCCGCCTTTTTGTTCTATCTGGGCCCTCGACAGATTGGATGGTACCAGCCCACATGGGTGAGGGCAGACCTTTACTCAGTCTACTGATTCAGATGCCAATTCCTTCTGAAAACCCCCTCACAGACGCACCCAGAAATAATGTTTTACCAACTGTCTGGGCATCCCTCACCCCTGTCAAGCTGACACGCATAGTTGACCATCACAGCTGGCCTCATAGAATGAGTTATGAAGTATTTCCTCTGCTGCTGTTTTCTGGAAGATGTTGTAGAAAACCTCTAGGTATAATTTATTTCTTACATGTTTGGTAGAATCTACCAGTGAAGCCATCCAGGCCTGGTGTTTTCTGTTTTAGAAGATTGATAATTGTTGACTTCATTTTTAAAATAGATATTGATCTATTCAGATTGTCTAGTTATCCTTGTGTGAGTTTGGTAGTTTGTGTCTTTCAAGGAATTGGTTCATTCCATTTATGTTATCAAATTGTAGCCAGGTTTAAAAGTTTACATAAATATAAACATATGCTATGCATACTTTTGTGTCTGGCTCGTTTTACTCAGCACTGTATCTGTGTGATTCCCCCGTGTTTATATTTTTTCACCACTGTGCAGGATTCCACTGTGTGGATATTTGCCGATGTGTTCACCTGTTGGTGGCCATCTGGATTGTTGGCAGGTTTTGGCTGTTATGAATCTAGCTGCCATAAACATTCTTGGATATGACTTTTGGTGGATCTACACACTTACTTCTGTTGGAGAAACATCTAAGAATGGAATTGCTGCATCATAGGGAACATCACTGAAGAGTTTACCAAAGTGTTGGATCATTTTTTCATTCCATCAACAGAATATGAGAGTTCCAGTTGTTCTAAAGCCTTCCTAGCATTTATTGTTATCTAATTTTAGCCATTCTGATAGGTATGTAGGAATAATTCATTGTGGTTTTAATTTGCATTTCTCGGATGACTAATGGTGCTAAGCAACTTTTAAATATATTTATTGGGTATTTGTATGTCTTCTTTGAGAAGTATCTGTTTGGTTTTTGCCCATTGGAAAAAATTGCATTGTCTACCTTTTTTTTTTTATTGATTTATAGGATTCTTTATATAGTCTTGATCCAAGTTCTTTTTTGGACATGTGTTTTATAAATATCTTCTCCTCATATGTCACTTCCCTTTCTACTCTCTTAATGATGTCTTTTGATAAACAGAGTTCTTAATATTAATGAGGTCTAGTTTCTTAAATTTTATTTTAGGATTATTGTTTTTTTTTTTTTGTGCCTAACAAAGCTTAGGTGATCCAAAGATCATGAAGATGTTCAATGTTTTCTTTTAGAAATCTCACTATATTTGGAGCTCAAATTGAGTCAATTTGTTTGCATGGGTATGAGGTAGGGGTCCAGGGTTTATTCTTTCCTATTTAGATATTCAATTAATCCAGCATCATTTATTGAAAAAGATTTTTCTTTTCCCCCATTGAATTGCAGAGGCCTTGTTGCTGTAAGCACGAGGACAGCATGTGTGTGTTTCTGGGCCCTCAACTCTGTTCCATGAAACTACTCATCTGTTCTTGTGCTAAGGCAATGCTGTCTCATCTACTGTAACTTCATAACACATCTTGACGTCTGGCAGCAGAAGTCCCCTGGCCTGGTTTCGCATCTTCTTCTCCACTATCCTAAATCCTTTGCACTTTCATAGAAAATTTAGAATCAGCTTGTCAATTTCCACAGAAACGTTGTGACTTTGATTGGGATCAATTTGAGAAGAATCGATGTCCTCACGATATTGAGGCTTCGAATCCATGAACATAGTATAACTCTCCATTCATTGTCATCTTTAACTCTTCTCAACAATATTTTGTGGTGTTGAGTGGAGAGATATTAGTCATTTAAAAACTATTTTCATTGTTAGATATTTGGTGCTATTTAACTGATATTTTAATGATTTTATTTCCAGAGTATTTGTTGATATAATATGGAAATACAATTTATTTTTGCATTTGATCTTGTAGCCAGTATTCTTGCTGAATTCAAATAGTTGGTAGAGCTTTTTCTTTTATTTTCTCAAATAATGAAAATCACATTTCATCCTTTGAAATCTTTACATGTTTTATTTCTCTCTTTTACCTTATTGACTAAATAGAATCTCTAGGGTAATGTTGAATAGAAGTGGTGATACCTGGCCATTTTATGATAACTTTTTTTTTTTTTCAAGGCAGGGTCTCACTCTGTCACCCAGGCTGGAGTGCAGTGGCACAATCTCAGCTCACTGCAGCCTTTGCCTCTGGGATCAAGCAATTCTCATACCTCAGCCTCCTGAGTAGCTGGGACTACAGGTGCCAGCCACCATGCCTGGCTAATTTTTGTATTTTTAGTAGAGAGCTTCACCATGTTGACCAGGCTGGTCTCAGACTCCTGACCTGAAGTGATCTGCCTGCCTTGGCCTCCCAAAGTGCTGGGATTATAGGCATGAGCCACCGTGCCTGGTCAGCTTTAGGTTAACTCTTAATGGCTCTATGCTGTTTTTTTCAAGAGAATTTTGCCATTTTTCACCTTTGCCATTGCATGTGCATTTTAGAAATATGTCAAACACTATACACACAAATGATGTAAGTATTTTAAATAAAATTAAGGTAAAATTGTAGGTCATTTGGGGGGAAATGAGCATTAGCATCTGGTAAACTATGGTTTTGAGTGTTGTGATTTGCAAACATCTTGAGCATAATACATCTATCTTTTCCGATAACATTTCTCTTTTATTATTTTCTTCATAAATATTTTGCACATATTTTGCTACATTTTTTTCCCTAAGTATTATTTATGTGAACCCTGAAAATCTGTGACAGATCTCAGTTAATTCAGAAAGTTTACTTCACCAAGGTTGAGGACGCACCTGTGACGCAGCCTCAGGAAGTCCTGGTGACATGTGCCCAAGGTGGCTGGGCATGGCTTGGTTTTATATACTTTAGGGAGACACAAGACATCCAGCGATATATGTAAAAAGTACATTGGTTCAGTCCAGAAAGGCAGAGACAACTCAAAGCAAGATCTACCACCTGGAGGCGTCCAGGTCACAGGAGGGTGAGAGTCAGACGGTTGCATTCTTTTGAGTTTCTGATAAGTCTTTCCAAAGGAGGCAATCAGAATATGCATCTATTTCTGTGAGCACAGGGATGACTTTACCTAGAATGAGAGGCCGATTTGCCCCGAGGTTCCAGCTTGAAGGGTGCAAGATATTTTCCTTTCACATATATTTTTGATGTTGTTGTAAATATACCTTTAAAATTTCCCTTTTCTAGCTTGATTTCATGTTACTTATTATAAGGTGAAGAAAAGCAATTGTTTTTTTGTATATTAATTTTGTATCTAATAACTCTACTGTGTTGTCTCATTAATTCCAGTTATTCATCTGAATATTCTTTTGGACTTTTAATATATGTGACATAATTTGTACACCCAGTTATATCATCTGCAAATAATGACACCTTTACTTCTCTCTTTCTAACTCTATATTGTTTGTTTCTTTCTCTTACCTCATGATACAGGCTAGAAACTGCCATCAATACTGAATAGAAATGATAAAAAGGAGATGTCTTTGTCTCGTTCTTGGTTTAAGAGAAAGCTTTTGACACCTCATAATTAACATGATTCTTTTCCTATTGGTCTTCTGAAAATAGCCTTCATTAAGTTAAAGAAATTCCCTGCTATATTTGGTTTGTTAACAGGTTTATTTTAAAATCGTACATGACTATTGAAAAATTCCATTAGCATTTCTTTGATCTTAGTGTAATTGAATGTTTAACAATGTTTATTAGTTCCTTCTTTTTAAAAGAACATTAAGCGAATTTACTTATTTTACTCATTCAGCCTTTTGCAATGTGCCAGGCAACTTGCTAAACATCAGGAATAGAACTTGTATAAAACATTGCTCATAAAGCTAATGCTTTCCATTTTGATAAGATCCAGCGTATCAAGATTTTCCTTTATGATAGCACCTTTTGGTGTCAACTAGAACACTCTGCCCTAGGTCCTGATGATTTTCTCCTATTTTAATTACAAAATTAACAGTTTTGTAATTTCATATTTTATATTTAAGCCTGTGGTCCATTTCGAGTTAATTTTTGTAAAAGTTGTGAGCTTTAAGTTAATCTTTATTCCATCTAAATATCTTAAGCAAAAGACATTTTCTATTGCTTTGTCCAACAGTACCATGCTTTGCAAATACTACTTTTTGCCGGTTTGATTGCTTTTGCATCTTTGTCAAAAATCAGTTGGGCATATTGGTGTGGTGACTCCTGGGTTCTCTGCCCTGTTCCGTTGATCTATGTATCTATCCCTCTGCCAATATCATGCTGTCGGCCACGTGCGGTGGCGTATGCCTATAATCCCAGCACTCTGGGAGGCTGAGGCAGGTGGATCACCTGAGGTCAGGAGTTTGAAACCAGCCTGGTCAACATGGTGAAACCCTGTCTCTACTAAAACTACAGAAATTAGCTGGGTGTGGTGAGGGGTGCCTGTAATCCCAGGTACTTGGGAGGCTGAGGCAGGAGAATTGCTTGAACTCAGGAGGTGGAGGTGGCAGTGAGCTGAGATCCCACCCCTACACTCCATGCACTCCAGCCCTGGCTACGGAGTCATACTCTGTCTCCAAAAAAAAAAAGACAAAACAAAACAAAACGAACAAACAAAAAAACCCCCACATTGTCTCGATTTCTATACCTGTATAGTAAGACTCAATAGCTGGTGAAATGATTCCTCCACTTTATTATCCTTTTTCAAAGTTGTTTTATCTTATAGATTTTAATTCCAGTTGTGTCTTGCTTTTCCTATGTCCTTTGCCTTTCTCTCTATATATTATTTAATTTAATTTTTTTGAGACAGAGTCTCATGCCGTCACCCAGGCTGGCATGCAGTGGTGGGAACTTGGCTCACTGCAGCCTCCACCTCCCAGGTTCAAATGATTCTCATGCCTCAGCCTCCCAAGTAGCTGGGATCACAGGTGTGGTAGAGATGGGGTTTCACCATGTTGGCCAGGCTGGTCTTGAACTCTTGACATCAGGTGACACATCTGCCTTGGCCTGTCAAAGTGCTGGGATTATAGGCGTGAGTCATTGTGCCTGGTCAATTTTGGAATAAGTTTGTCTATATCTATAAAAATCTCCCTGATATTTTGATAGAAATGAAGTTAAACCTATAGCTCAATTTGGGGAGAACTGACATCTTCACTAGGTTGGACCTGCCAATCCATGAACACACAATGTCCACAATGTCTGTTCATTTATCTAGATCTTTTTTTCATTTCTTTTGTTAGCATTTTATAATTTTCTGCATATAAGTTCTGTTCATATTTTATTAGATTCATAGGTAAACTTTTCATTTTCCTTGTATATGGTATGATGTCTTTGATTTAGATTTTTACATATTCATTATTAACATATGGAAACGGAATTAAGTTTTGTGTAGTAATTTTGTATCTTATGACCTTGTGGAGCTCACATAGTTCTAGGATATTTTAGTAGATTATTTTGTGGTTTTCTACATAAAATATTATATCACCTGCAAATAGAGACAGGTTTATTTCCTTTCCAGTCTGCATATTTTTTGTTTTCTTGCTTATTATTGGCCATAACTTCTAGTACTGTGTTGAAGAAGAATGTCTTGTCTTCAGCCTAAACACCTGCATTTTTGAAAGGTATTTTCATCAGGTACAAAATTCCTGGCTGGCAGTTATTTTCTTTCAGCACTTTAAATATTCTTCTATTTTCCCAGATGTCTAGTTACTATTATTGCTCCTTTGAAGGTAATGTACCTTTCTTTGCTGACTACTTTAAAGATTTTCTCATTGTATTTACTTTTTAGCAATTTCTACATGAGATGACTATGTGTGCCTTTTCTTTCTATTCATTCTGCTTGGGGATCATAGGTCTTTTTGATCTGTGACTTGAAGTCTTTTGTCAGTTTGGGAAACTTTGCTTTTTCTCTATTCTCTGTCTGCTTCACTTGTGAGAAATACGTCACACCTCTTCAGGGTGCCTTACATGCCTCTCCTTTGCTTGCATATTTTTTCATCTTGTTTTTTCTACTGTTCCTTCAGTATGAATATTTTATATTAACCTGATTTCCACATCATCAATTCTTTCTTTAGCTATGTCTATTTTGCTTTTACACTCATTTTTAATTTTAATTATTTTAGTTTTCAGTACTAGAGCTTCAACTTAACTATTTTAATAAATATTCCAGTCCTTGGGTGGCTCAATTGTGTTCTCTCTCTTTTAATTGTTTTTATCAGAGTTATGTAAAGTCCATGTTTGATAAGCTTAATATCTGAAATACCCATGAGCCTTTCTTTCGTTTATTTTTTTCTCTTGATCTGTCTCTTGGATTGACTGATAATACTTGTTTAAGTGCCACTTTGTGTGAAAACTTGTTGAGGCTCTGAATGACGCAATATTCCTGAAGAGAATTTTTTTTAATGCTTCTTTTCGACATTTACAGTAAGAGTAGATCATCTTTATCTAATAATGGTTTTTACTTCTTCGAGGCTGGGTTTTAGTGTCTGAAGTCCTGATTTATTTATTTATTTTGAGAAAGAGTTTCACTTTTATTGCCTAGGCTGGAGTGCAATGGTACGAACTCGCCTCACTGCAATTTCCACCTCCTGAGTTAAAGCGATTCTTCTGTCTCAGCCGCCTGAGTAGCTGGAATTACAGGCACCCACCATCACGCCTGGCTGATTGTTTTTTTGTATTTTTAGTAGAGATGGGGTTTCACCATGTCCACCAGGCTGGTCTCAAACTCCTGACCTCAGGTGATCCACTTGCCTTGGCCTCCCAAAGTGCTGGGATTACAGGTGTGAGCCACTGCGCCCAGCTGAATCCTGATTTTTTTCTTGCTCCCAATTATCTTTCCCCAGGCTTTCCCCAGGGATTCTCCACCTTACTGGTCCTTGAACCTCAGTTGTATTTTCCCAGCATTGTTGAGACTTTCAAAAGTTCTGCAGACATAGTTATCATTTTAGTATCTGCTTCTTTCTTGGTTTCTCTTTCTCTGTGGTCATGCAGCTTATGCACTGGCCAAGTGCTTCGAGGAGGAAGCCAAGCAGATGGCCAGCCTCACTGCTGTGCGGCTCCCTTCCTCCTAGCATTTCAGTCCCTCAGGTACGGCTTCTTATACAGCTCTTCCATGCCTTCAAACGGTTGTGTGTGTGTTTTAACCAGATTTGTTTTGTTCTTCCTGGGATGATTGGTCAGCCACAAGGTAATGATCTATAAGCAGAAATTTGGATGTTGAATTTTACCAAACGCTGTGAGGTGTTTACTAAACATCGAACAGGTGATGATTTAATTTTCTTCCTTAGTGTCTTAATGTGGTCAATACATTAATTTGTTTTCTAAGGTTAAACCAGCCTTGCATTCCTAGAGTCAAGTTGGACGTGACGTGTTGTCCTTTTTATACATTGCTGGGTTTGGTTTGCTAAAGGCTTGTTGAGGATTTTCAACCATGTTCAAGAATGAGACCTGATCCTTAGTTCACACATTTTTAGCTTTTCTTTTTTTCTAAAATGATTGTTTAGCACTACAGTTTTCTTTCTTGTACTGCCCCTGTCAGATTGGGTGTCAGGGTTACACTTGTCTCTTTCATTAAACGTGGCATGTCTCTTGTCTTCCTAATCATTGAAACAGATTTTTCAAGTCTCCAATTATTGTTTGTTTAATGTTCGATGGAACTCACGGATAAAATTGTATGGGCCCAGTGGGGTTTTTTGGGAGACGATGTTAAATTATGTTTTCAATTTCTTGGTTATAGGACTATTTAGGTTTTCTACTTATTATTGAGTCAGTTTTGAATGGCATTTTCTCCCCACAGGAATTCATCAACGTTTTTTGGTCTAAAATTTTAAAGATATTGCATAAAGCTTCTATTTATTTTATTTATTTACTGATATAATATTGTCTTATTAACTGTTTAATCATGGTTGCATTTTTTTTTTTTGAGATGGAGTTTTGCTCTGTTGCCCAGTCTGGAGTATAGTGGTGCGATCTCGGCTCAGAGCAACCTCCATCTCTGGGGTTCAAGCAATTCTCTTGCCTCAGCCTCCAAAGTACCTGGGCTTACAGGTGTGCACTACCACACCTGGATAATTTTGGTATTTTTAGTACAGACAAGGTTTCACCATGTTGGCCAGGCTGATCTTGAACTCCTGACCTCAAGTGATCTGCCCGCCTTGGCCTCCCAAAGCGTGGGGATTACAGGTGTGAGCCACTGTGCCCAGGATGGTTGCATATTTATGTTTTCTTTCCTAATGTGTTAACTTGTTCCGTCTTCTTTTATTATTGATTAATAGTGTCATTGACTTGCTGATATTATTAGTTTTTTTCTATGGACTGGTTTTGGTTTTGTCAATGCTCTCTGGTGTTTGTTTTTCTATTTTATTTACCATTTAATTTCTCCTACATTTATTTTAGTTTGTTGTTTTCTTACTAATTTTTTAGATGTATGCTTAGTTCACACATTTTTAGCTTTTCTTCTTTCCTGAAATAATTGTTTAGCACTATACATTTTCTTGTACATATCATTTCAGCTGCATTTCTCAAGTTTTGACATATATATATTTTATTATCTTTCAGTACTAAATATGTTCTAATTTCTATTTCAATGCCTTCTTGAGTGATCAGTTATTTAGAATTTTCTTGATTTCCCAGCATAGAGTCTTTCTCTTTTATCGCTGATTGTAGCCTAACTGCTTTGTGCCCAGAGACCGGGGTCTGCCTGTTCTCTTCTATTTCTTGAGGCTTGTTTCTAGCCCAGCGTGTCATCAATTTTTAAAAAGCATTTCCTGTTGTGCTGGAAAAGATGTGTGTCCTCTGAAGTTCCAGGTGCTAGTTTTAAATGTCCATTAGATTGTGCTCGTTAATTGTGTTATGGAGCCTTCCGTGTCCCCACTGACTTTTTGACAAGCTTGATCTGTCAACTAGCAGCTACGAGAGAGGTGTGCTAATGTCTTCCCCTCGCTGGAGGGTTAGTTCCTTTCTTGTAGTGTTGTCTGTTCTCACTTCGTGGAGTGTGTGGCTGTGGTAAAAGCAGAGAATCGTCATCGCTTCTTGGGGAATGAACATTCTGCTGCAGATACAGTCCTCTTCATTTCCAATAACACTTTTTGCAGTGGTGTCTATTTTCTGATGTTCATGTTGCCACCTCAGCTCTATTTTGGTTAAAGTTGTCCACTGTCCTCTTTTCCTGCATGTCACTCTCACGCGTCTGAATCTTTGTGCTTTACAGATTATATCTTATGAACAGCACATAGTCATTTTTCATCCAGTCTGACACTAATTGTGTTCTTCCCAGAACATTCCATTTGTGTGTATATGCTATAATTACTGATATGTGGTTGACCTTTGAACTACGTGGGAGTTGGGATGCCGACCCTAGTGAAGTAAAAAATCCATGTGAAATTCCCCAAAAATGTAACTACTAATAGCTTGCTATCAATCAGAAACCTTATCAATAACATAAACAGTTGATCATCACACATTTTACATGTTATATGTATTATATGCCATACTCTCATGGTAAAGAAATCTAGAGAAAAGAAACTGTCATTAAGAAAATCATAGGGATGACAGAATACACCTACTATTCATTCAGTGGAAGTGGGTCCTCACCAGGGTCTTCATCCTCATCTTCTTCACACTGAGTAGGCTGAGGGCGGGGGAGAGGAGGAGAGGTTGTCTTGCTGACTCAGGGCTGGCAGACGTGGAAGAAAATTCACATTTAAGTGAACCTACATAGTTCAAACCTGTGTTGTTCAAGGGTTAACTGTAGTTGGGTTTTTTTTTTTGGACTGTCTTTTTAAAGGTTTCGCTGTCCTACCTTCTATCCCATTTTTATTTCTCTTGGTTTGACTTTCCTCAATATTTTCTCCCCTCTGTATTAGTCTGTTCTCACACCACTATGAAGAAATATCCGGGACAGGCTAATTTTTAAAGGAAGAAGTTTAATTGACTCATGGTTGGGCATTACTGGGGAGGCCTCAGGAAACTTACAATCAGGGCAGAAGGCAAAAGAGAAGCAGGCACCTTGTTCACAGGGCTGCAGGACGGAGCAAGTGCCAGCAGGGGAGATGCCAGACACTGATAAACCCAGCAGATGTCACGAGACTCACTATCATGAGAATAGCATGGATAAAACCACCCCCAGGCACCTTGTTCACAGGGCTGCAGGATGGAGTGAGTGCCAGCAGGGGAGACGCCGACACTGATAGACCCAGCAGATGTCATGAGACTCACTATCATGAGAACAGCATGGATGAAACCACCCCCATGATCCAATGACCTCCACCTGGTACTGCCCTTGACAGGGCGGGATTATGAGGATGACAATTGGAGGTGAGATTTGCGTGGATGTGCAGAGCCCAACTGTACCATCTTCTATTAGTTTGGATACTATGATCTGTATTTCTATTCTTCTGGCGTTTGGTTAGCTTACAGATCTTAACATCTAATATTTCAAGGCCAAGGTAAGACATACTCTGCCCTTGATTCCAGCATATTTTGAGGGCTGTAGAAGGCCTTAACTCTGGGCCAGTACACTCTGAGCTGTGTTTTAATTCCTGTGTTGTTGTCATTTTCTGGTCAGCCCCGGCTGACGTTATTGTCTCTGCTTCCATCTGAGTCTCTGGCCCCAGGTTTACCGCCCGCCACGCTTGCCCTTCCCTCTGTGGCTGGAGTTTCCATCTGGGTCTGTGTCCTTGGCTGTCGATTCCCTTAAGGAGGGAAGAGAGAGACAGTCAAGGGAAGTCAGGGGCCGAGGCTTGTCCCCTGAGAGCCTGGGCTTTCCAAGAGGTGATGGGACCAGGGCAGAAGGCTTCCAAAAATGTTTGCTTCAATTCAGAGCTTTTAGACTAGGAAAATAGGAGGAAAATCTTTTTTCCTTCACTCTCACTATTCTAGGCGCTTCCATGGGAAGGGAGTTTTCTCACACACTACCAGGCCTCCCTCCAGTCCTAGGTGTCCAGATCCACCCTTCTATGCTTGATCTATACCAAAGCAATCCTGAGAGAAGGGTCTGTGTCCAAGAAGTCCCCCTTTGGGGTGCTCAGCCTAACTGCCTCTGCCTCTGAGGCTCCTCCCAGGCCCCCTGGCAGAGAATTCCCGCCTCCTATTCCACAGAGAAGACTCGGACGCTCTAGTGCCCACCTGCCTGGAGCTCTGGGCATGTGCCAGGCTTGGTGCTAGGGGCTTCACGCACCCTTTTCATCTCACGGAATCCTCTCACCCTCCAAAGGGGCGGGGGCAGCTCAGAGATGAGGAAACCGAGCTGTGCAGAATTGTCCCTGGGAGCCAGCACCACCCAAGCTCCTGCGCCAGGAGATGACCAAGGTCTCATGGCTTCCAGCAGCATGAGGCACAGCCCTGGGGTGACTCCAGCCTCCTTAGACTGCTGCCCAAGGTCTCAGTGCGCAGGAGAATTTGCTGTGTGTTCTGGTCAGCACCTGGCTACCTTTTCTCAGAACTTTTCTTGCCCGGGGCTCCGGCTTGTGCCTGTATCTCCTGCAACTCCAGAGCCCGGGTTGGGGGCCACTCCTCTACGTCCTCACTGGGACGGATGTGCCCCTGGCTCCCAGTCTCACCTGGAGAATTGCCAGATGCAGACAGCCCCATGGCACTCACACCCAAGGGCCCTTTGCAGTGTCTCCTCCTCTGGGTCTACTGAGCCTCCCTGTGGAAGGCACAGTCACCTCTGCAGCACAATCAGAACCGGGCGCTGCTCCCACCACCGTTGGCAGTGATGGAATAAAGACTGTTTCCACCGCTTCAGCTGATGTCTGGCTGTGTTTATCTTTGAAAAAGCCGGCACTCAGAAAGGTTTAGCCCACGGCCACAGCCAGGACCTGGTGCAGGAGCCTCTGGCCTATGCTCCCTGGTGAAGGACGGCTGCTAGGGGGTCTTCTGCTTTCCCCCCAGTTCCTGCTGCAGGCTGTTCCTCCCTGTCCTGAGTCCCGGGTCACTGGTCTGCAGCACACACTTCTCTTGGGCTCTCTACGCCTCTTGCTTCAGGACAAAGGACCCAACGACAGCCCCCAAGGGTCACGCAGGTTGGGCCGGCATGCGGCTTTGTTCATGTGGCTGGACGTGCTGGATGCAGGCCGGCAGTGTCCCTCTGTAGGACAGTGCCCGTCACACCCTCCCTGCCCTCTGGCTCTGGAGCTCTGGTGCCGGAGGGCTGCACACTCCCGCATTCTTTCCCCCTGCCCTGCCCGCAGCACTGTCAATCGCCGTCAGTTGCCTGGTTTGTGTCCCTGCTGGAATCCAGAGTAGACCAGAAAGTGCATGAAGAAGCCAGTGGGACCCAAAGGGATGTGCAGAGATGGCGGCCTCAGAGCGGGGCAGGGTGGGTGGGAACAGCGGGGATGTCTGCGGGTGGACAGAAGGAGCTTGGATGTCATCCAAGGATGTGGCATGCACTCCTGGGGAGGGTACCTTGGCACAGACAACCCTCGGATAGCAGTTTGGTGGGACTAGTGGAGCTGAAGTGCGCCCATTCCCAGCTGGGTCCTTTCCCACTGGCTGGCAAGCTCTCAGGCAGAGCTGTCCCATGGCAGAGCCCACCCAGAGGCGGAGCCGTCCCACGGACAGAGCTGCCCAAGGCTGTCCACCCAGGGCTTCACTGTCATGACCACGAAGCACTGGGCACAGCCTCCTTGTCCTAGAAAGAGAAGGGATGAGGGAGTGGCAGTGTGTCCGTGAACAGACACCGGACAGCGGCGGGAATGAGTGAGGACCCCACGCTCCACAGGCCATTCCGCGGCGAATGCA